>CAUEHS010000815.1:0-39077 GCA_958510865.1 Myrrha octodecimguttata | reverse complement strand
CCTCTTCACAATCCAGAATAACGATTCAAAAATAAAAAGTCTAACTTTCGAAACAACTGAGATACAGGGTGTTCTTCGTCAAATGACAGGTATAGTATCTTTCGAACCAATGCTCTGATTCGACTGAAATTTTCACCAATCATTCCTCTTCACAATCCAGAATAACGTTCCAAAAATAAAAAGTCTTTCTTTCGAAACAACTGAGATACAGGGTGTTCTTCGTCAAATGACAGGTATAGTATCTTTCGAACCAATGCTCTGATTCGACTGAAATTTTCACCAATCATTCCTCTTCACAATCCAGAATGACGATTCAAAAATAAAAAGTCTAACTTTCGAAACAACTGAGATACAGGGTGTTCTTCGTCAAATGACAGGTATAGTATCTTTCGAACCAATGCTCTGATTCGACTGAAATTTTCACCAATCATTCCTCTTTACAATCCAGAATAACGATTCAAAAATAAAAAGTCTAACTTTCGAAACAACTGAGATACAGGGTGTTCTTCGTCAAATGACAGGTATAGTATCTTTCGAACCAATGCTCTGATTCGACTGAAATTTTCACCAATCATTCCTCTTCACAATCCAGAATAACGTTCCAAAAATAAAAAGTCTAACTTTCGAAACAACTGAGATACAGGGTGTTCTTCGTCAAATGACAAGTATAGTATCTTTCGAACCAATGCTCTGATTCGACTGAAATTTTCACCAATCATTCCTCTTCACAATCCAGAATAACGATTCAAAAATAAAAAGTCTAACTTTCGAAACAACTGAGATACAGGGTGTTCTTCGTCAAATGACAGGTATAGTATCTTTCGAACCAATGCTCTGATTCGACTGAAATTTTCACCAATCATTCCTCTTCACAATCCAGAATAACGATTCAAAAATAAAAAGTCTAACTTTCGAAACAACTGAGATACAGGGTGTTCTTCGTCAAATGACAAGTATAGTATCTTTCGAACCAATGCTCTGATTCGACTGAAATTTTCACCAATCATTCCTCTTCACAATCCAGAATAACGATTCAAAAATAAAAAGTCTAACTTTCGAAACAACTGAGATACAGGGTGTTCTTCGTCAAATGACAGGTATAGTATCTTTCGAACCAATGCTCTGATTCGACTGAAATTTTCACCAATCATTCCTCTTCACAATCCAGAATAACGATTCAAAAAAAAAAGTCTAACTTTCGAAACAACTGAGATACAGGGTGTTCTTCGTCAAATGACAGGTATAGTATCTTTCGAACCAATGCTCTGATTCGACTGAAATTTTCACCAATCATTCTTCTTCACAATCCAGAATAACGTTCCAAAAATAAAAAGTCTAGCTTTCGAAACAACTGAGATACAGGGTGTTCTTCGTCAAATGACAAGTATAGTATCTTTCGAACCAATGCTCTGATTCGACTGAAATTTTGAACAATCATTCCTCTTCACAATCCAGAATAACGATTCAAAAATAAAAAGTCTAACTTCCGAAACAACTGAGATACAGGGTGTTCTTCGTCAAATGACAGGTATAGTATCTTTCGAACCAATGCTCTGATTCGACTGAAATTTTCACCAATCATTCCTCTTCACAATCCAGAATAACGTTCCAAAAATAAAAAGTCTAACTATCGAAACAACTGAGATACAGGGTGTTCTTCGTCAAATGACAGGTATAGTATCTTTCGAACCAATGCTCTGATTCGACTGAAATTTTCACCAATCATTCCTCTCCACAATCCAGAATAACGATTCAAAAATAAAAAGTCTAACTTTCGAAACAACTGAGATACAGGGTGTTCTTCGTCAAATGACAAGTATAGTATCTTTCGAACCAATGCTCTGATTCGACTGAAATTTTCACCAATCATTCCTCTTCACAATCCAGAATAACGATTCAAAAATAAAAAGTCTAACTTTCGAAACAACTGAGATACAGGGTGTTCTTCGTCAAATGACAGGTAAAGTATCTTTCGAACCAATGCTCTGATTCGACTGAAATTTTCACCAATCATTCCTCTTCACAATCCAGAATAACGTTCCAAAAATAAAAAGTCTAACTTCCGAAACAACTGAGATACAGGGTGTTCTTCGTCAAATGACAAGTATAGTATCTTTCGAACCAATGCTCTGATTCGACTGAAATTTTCACCAATCATTCCTCTTCACAATCCAGAATAACGATTCAAAAATAAAAAGTCTAACTTTCGAAACAACTGAGATACAGGGTGTTCTTCGTCAAATGACAGGTATAGTATCTTTCGAACCAATGCTCTGATTCGACTGAAATTTTCACCAATCATTCCTCTTCACAATCCAGAATAACATTCCAAAAATAAGAAGTCTAACTTTCGAAACAACTGAGATACAGGGTGTTCTTCGTCAAATGACAGGTATAGTATCTTTCGAACCAATGCTCTGATTCGACTGAAATTTTCACCAATCATTCCTCTTCGCAATCCAGAATAACGATTCAAAAATAAAAAGTCTATCTTTCGAAACAACTGAGATACAGGGTGTTCTTCGTCAAATGACAAGTATAGTATCTTTCGAACCAATGCTCTGATTCGACTGAAATTCTCACCAATCATTCCTCTTCACAATCCAGAATAACGATTCGAAAATGAAAAGTCTAACTTTCGAAACAACTGAGATACAGGGTGTTCTTCGTCAAATGACAGGTATAGTATCTTTCGAACCAATGCTCTGATTCGACTGAAATTTTCACCAATCATTCCTCTTCACAATCCAGAATAACGATTCAAATATAAAAAGTCTAACTTTCGAAACAACTGAGATACAGGGTGTTCTTCGTCAAATGACAGGTATAGTATCTTTCGAACCAATGCTCTGATTCGACTGAAATTTTCACCAATCATTCCTCTCCACAATCCAGAATAACGTTCCAAAAATAAAAAGTCTAACTTTCGAAACAACTGAGATACAGGGTGTTCTTCGTCAAATGACAAGTATAGTATCTTTCGAACCAATGCTCTGATTCGACTGAAATTTTCACCAATCATTCCTCTTCACAATCCAGAATAACGATTCAAAAATAAAAAGTCTAACTTTCGAAACAACTGAGATACAGGGTGTTCTTCGTCAAATGACAGGTATAGTATCTTTTGAACCAATGCTCTGATTCGACTGAAATTTTCACCAATCATTCCTCTTCACAATACAGAATAACGATTCAAAAATGAAAAGTCTAACTTTCGAAACAACTGAGATACAGGGTGTTCTTCGTCAAATGACAAGTATAGTATCTTTCGAACCAATGCTCTGATTCGACTGAAATTTTCACCAATCATTCCTCTTCACAATCCAGAATAACGAATCAAAAATAAAAAGTCTAACTTTCGAAACAACTGAGATACAGGGTGTTCTTGGTCAAATGACAGGTATAGTATCTTTCGAACCAATGCTCTGATTCGACTGAAATTTTCACCAATCATTCCTCTTCACAATCCAGAATAACGATTCAAAAATAAAAAGTCTAACTTTCGAAACAACTGAGATACAGGGTGTTCTTCGTCAAATGACAGGTATAGTATCTTTCGAACCAATGCTCTGATTCGACTGAAATTTTCACCAATCATTCCTCTTCACAATCCAGAATAACGTTCCAAAAATAAAAAGTCTAACTTTCGAAACAACTGAGATACAGGGTGTTCTTCGTCAAATGACAGGTATAGTATCTTTCGAACCAATGCTCTGATTCGACTGAAATTTTCACCAATCATTCCTCTTCAAAATCCAGAATAACGATTCAAAAATAAAAAGTCTAACTTTCGAAACAACTGAGATACAGGGTGTTCTTCGTCAAATGACAGGTATAGTATCTTTCGAACCAATGCTCTGATTCGACTGAAATTTTCACCAATCATTCCTCTTCACAATCCAGAATAACGATTCAAAAATAAGAAGTCTAACTTTCGAAACAACTGAGATACAGTGTGTTCTTCGTCAAATGACAAGTATAGTATCTTTCGAACCAATGCTCTGATTCGACTGAAATTTTCACCAATCATTCCTCTTCACAATCCAGAATAACGATTCAAAAATAAAAAGTCTAACTTTCGAAACAACTGAGATACAGGGTGTTCTTCGTCAAATGACAGGTATAGTATCTTTCGAACCAATGCTCTGATTCGACTGAAATTTTCACCAATCATTCCTCTTCACAATTCAGAATAACGATTCAAAAATAAAAAGTCTAACTTTCGAAACAACTGAGATACAGGGTGTTCTTCGTCAAATGACAGGTATAGTATCTTTCGAACCAATGCTCTGATTCGACTGAAATTTTCACCAATCATTCCTCTTCAAAATCCAGAATAACGTTCCAAAAATAAAAAGTCTAACTTTCGAAACAACTGAGATACAGGGTGTTCTTCGTCAAATGACAGGTATAGTATCTTTCGAACCAATGCTCTGATTCGACTGAAATTTTCACCAATCATTCCTCTTCACAATCCAGAATAACGATTCAAAAATAAAAAGTCTAACTTTCGAAACAACTGAGATACAGGGTGTTCTTCGTCAAATGACAGGTATAGTATCTTTCGAACCAATGCTCTGATTCGACTGAAATTTTCACCAATCATTCCTCTTCACAATCCAGAATAACGTTCCAAAAATAAAAAGTCTTTCTTTCGAAACAACTGAGATACAGGGTGTTCTTCGTCAAATGACAGGTATAGTATCTTTCGAACCAATGCTCTGATTCGACTGAAATTTTCACCAATCATTCCTCTTCACAATCCAGAATGACGATTCAAAAATAAAAAGTCTAACTTTCGAAACAACTGAGATACAGGGTGTTCTTCGTCAAATGACAGGTATAGTATCTTTCGAACCAATGCTCTGATTCGACTGAAATTTTCACCAATCATTCCTCTTTACAATCCAGAATAACGATTCAAAAATAAAAAGTCTAACTTTCGAAACAACTGAGATACAGGGTGTTCTTCGTCAAATGAGAGGTATAGTATCTTTCGAACCAATGCTCTGATTCGACTGAAATTTTCACCAATCATTCCTCTTCACAATCCAGAATAACGTTCCAAAAATAAAAAGTCTAACTTTCGAAACAACTGAGATACAGGGTGTTCTTCGTCAAATGACAAGTATAGTATCTTTCGAACCAATGCTCTGATTCGACTGAAATTTTCACCAATCATTCCTCTTCACAATCCAGAATAACGATTCAAAAATAAAAAGTCTAACTTTCGAAACAACTGAGATACAGGGTGTTCTTCGTCAAATGACAGGTATAGTATCTTTCGAACCAATGCTCTGATTCGACTGAAATTTTCACCAATCATTCCTCTTCACAATCCAGAATAACGATTCAAAAATAAAAAGTCTAACTTTCGAAACAACTGAGATACAGGGTGTTCTTCGTCAAATGACAAGTATAGTATCTTTCGAACCAATGCTCTGATTCGACTGAAATTTTCACCAATCATTCCTCTTCACAATCCAGAATAACGATTCAAAAATAAAAAGTCTAACTTTCGAAACAACTGAGATACAGGGTGTTCTTCGTCAAATGACAGGTATAGTATCTTTCGAACCAATGCTCTGATTCGACTGAAATTTTCACCAATCATTCCTCTTCACAATCCAGAATAACGATTCAAAAAAAAAAGTCTAACTTTCGAAACAACTGAGATACAGGGTGTTCTTCGTCAAATGACAGGTATAGTATCTTTCGAACCAATGCTCTGATTCGACTGAAATTTTCACCAATCATTCTTCTCCACAATCCAGAATAACGTTCCAAAAATAAAAAGTCTAGCTTTCGAAACAACTGAGATACAGGGTGTTCTTCGTCAAATGACAAGTATAGTATCTTTCGAACCAATGCTCTGATTCGACTGAAATTTTGAACAATCATTCCTCTTCACAATCCAGAATAACGATTCAAAAATAAAAAGTCTAACTTCCGAAACAACTGAGATACAGGGTGTTCTTCGTCAAATGACAGGTATAGTATCTTTCGAACCAATGCTCTGATTCGACTGAAATTTTCACCAATCATTCCTCTTCACAATCCAGAATAACGTTCCAAAAATAAAAAGTCTAACTTTCGAAACAACTGAGATACAGGGTGTTCTTCGTCAAATGACAGGTATAGTATCTTTCGAACCAATGCTCTGATTCGACTGAAATTTTCACCAATCATTCCTCTCCACAATCCAGAATAACGATTCAAAAATAAAAAGTCTAACTTTCGAAACAACTGAGATACAGGGTGTTCTTCGTCAAATGACAAGTATAGTATCTTTCGAACCAATGCTCTGATTCGACTGAAATTTTCACCAATCATTCCTCTTCACAATCCAGAATAACGATTCAAAAATAAAAAGTCTAACTTTCGAAACAACTGAGATACAGGGTGTTCTTCGTCAAATGACAGGTATAGTATCTTTCGAACCAATGCTCTGATTCGACTGAAATTTTCACCAATCATTCCTCTTCACAATCCAGAATAACGTTCCAAAAATAAAAAGTCTAACTTCCGAAACAACTGAGATACAGGGTGTTCTTCGTCAAATGACAAGTATAGTATCTTTCGAACCAATGCTCTGATTCGACTGAAATTTTCACCAATCATTCCTCTTCACAATCCAGAATAACGATTCAAAAATAAAAAGTCTAACTTTCGAAACAACTGAGATACAGGGTGTTCTTCGTCAAATGACAGGTATAGTATCTTTCGAACCAATGCTCTGATTCGACTGAAATTTTCACCAATCATTCCTCTTCACAATCCAGAATAACATTCAAAAAATAAGAAGTCTAACTTTCGAAACAACTGAGATACAGGGTGTTCTTCGTCAAATGACAGGTATAGTATCTTTCGAACCAATGCTCTGATTCGACTGAAATTTTCACCAATCATTCCTCTTCGCAATCCAGAATAACGATTCAAAAATAAAAAGTCTATCTTTCGAAACAACTGAGATACAGGGTGTTCTTCGTCAAATGACAAGTATAGTATCTTTCGAACCAATGCTCTGATTCGACTGAAATTTTCACCAATCATTCCTCTTCACAATCCAGAATAACGATTCGAAAATGAAAAGTCTAACTTTCGAAACAACTGAGATACAGGGTGTTCTTCGTCAAATGACAGGTATAGTATCTTTCGAACCAATGCTCTGATTCGACTGAAATTTTCACCAATCATTCCTCTTCACAATCCAGAATAACGATTCAAATATAAAAAGTCTAACTTTCGAAACAACTGAGATACAGGGTGTTCTTCGTCAAATGACAGGTATAGTATCTTTCGAACCAATGCTCTGATTCGACTGAAATTTTCACCAATCATTCCTCTTCACAATCCAGAATAACGTTCCAAAAATAAAAAGTCTAACTTTCGAAACAACTGAGATACAGGGTGTTCTTCGTCAAATGACGGGTATAGTATCTTTCGAACCAATGCTCTGATTCGACTGAAATTTTCACCAATCATTCCTCTTCACAATCCAGAATAACGTTTCAAAAATAAAAAGTCTAACTTTCGAAACAACTGAGATACAGGGTGTTCTTCGTCAAATGACAGGTATTGTATCTTTCGAACCAATGCTCTGATTCGACTGAAGTTTTCACCAATCATTCCTCTTCAAAATCCAGAATAACGTTCCAAAAATAAAAAGTCTAACTTTCGAAACAACTGAGATACAGGGTGTTCTTCGTCAAATGACAGGTATAGTATCTTTCGAACCCATGCTCTGATTCGACTGAAATTTTCACCAATCATTCCTCTTCACAATCCAGAATAACGATTCAAAAATAAAAAGTCTAACTTTCGAAACAACTGAGATACAGGGTGTTCTTCGTCAAATGACAGGTTTAGTATCTTTCGAACCAATGCTCTGATTCGACTGAAATTTTCACCAATCATTCCTCTTCACAATCCAGAATAACGTTCCAAAAATAAAAAGTCTAACTTTCGAAACAACTGAGATACAGGGTGTTCTTCGTCAAATGACAGGTATAGTATCTTTCGAACCAATGCTCTGATTCGACTGAAATTTTCACCAATCATTCCTCTTCACAATCCAGAATAACGTTCCAAAACTAAAAAGTCTAACTTTCGAAACAACTGAGATACAGGGTGTTCTTCGTCAAATGACAAGTATAGTATCTTTCGAACCAATGCTCTGATTCGACTGAAATTTTTACCAATCATTCCTCTTCACAATCCAGAATAACGATTCAAAAATAAAAAGTCTAACTTTCGAAACAACTGAGATACAGGGTGTTCTTCGTCAAATGACAGGTATAGTATCTTTCGAACCAATGCTCTGATTCGACTGAAATTTTCACAAATCATTCCTCTTCACAATCCAGAATAACGATTCAAAAATAAAAAGTCTAACTTTCGAAACAACTGAGATACAGGGTGTTCTTCGTCAAATGACAAGTATAGTATCTTTCGAACCAATGCTCTGATTCGACTGAAATTTTCACCAATCATTCCTCTTCACAATCCAGAATAACGATTCAAAAATAAAAAGTCTAACTTTCGAAACAACTGAGATACAGGGTGTTCTTCGTCAAATGACAGGTATAGTATCTTTCGAACCAATGCTCTGATTCGACTGAAATTTTCACCAATCATTCCTCTTCATAATCCAGAATAACGTTCCAAAAATAAAAAGTCTAACTTTCGAAACAACTGAGATACAGGGTGTTCTTCGTCAAATGACAAGTATAGTATCTTTCAAACCAATGCTCTGATTCGACTGAAATTTTCACCAATCATTCCTCTTCACAATCCAGAATAACGATTCAAAAATAAAAAGTCTAACTTTCGAAACAACTGAGATACAGGGTGTTCTTCGTCAAATGACAGGTATAGTATCTTTCGAACCAATGCTCTGATTCGACTGAAATTTTCACCAATCATTCCTCTTCACAATCCAGAATAACGCTCCAAAAATAAAAAAAGTCTAACTTTCGAAACAACTGAGATACAGGGTGTTCTTCGTCAAATGACAGGTATAGTATCTTTCGAACCAATGCTCTGATTCGACTGAAATTTTCACCAATCATTCCTCTTCACAATCCAGAATAACGATTCAAAAATAAAAAGTCTAACTTTCGAAACAACTGAGATACAGGGTGTTCTTCGTCAAATGACAGGTATAGTATCTTTCGAACCAATGCTCTGATTCGACTGAAATTTTCACCAATCATTCCTCTTCACAATCCAGAATAACGTTCCAAAAATAAAAAGTCTAACTTTCGAAACAACTGAGATACAGGGTGTTCTTCGTCAAATGACAAGTATAGTATCTTTCGAACCAATGCTCTGATTCGACTGAAATTTTTACCAATCATTCCTCTTCACAATCCAGAATAACGATTCAAAAATAAAAAGTCTAACTTTCGAAACAACTGAGATACAGGGTGTTCTTCATCAAATGACAGGTATAGTATCTTTCGAACCAATGCTCTGATTCGACTGAAATTTTCACCAATCATTCCTCTTCACAATCCAGAATAACGATTCAAAAATAAAAAGTCTAACTTTCGAAACAACTGAGATACAGGGTGTTCTTCGTCAAATGACAAGTATAGTATCTTTCGAACCAATGCTCTGATTCGACTGAAATTTTCACCAATCATTCCTCTTCACAATCCAGAATAACGATTCAAAAATAAAAAGTCTAACTTTCGAAACAACTGAGATACAGGGTGTTCTTCGTCAAATGACAGGTATAGTATCTTTCGAACCAATGCTCTGATTCGACTGAAATTTTCACCAATCATTCCTCTTCACAATCCAGAATAACGTTCCAAAAATAAAAAGTCTAACTTTCGAAACAACTGAGATACAGGGTGTTCTTCGTCAAATGACAAGTATAGTATCTTTCGAACCAATGCTCTGATTCGACTGAAATTTTCACCAATCATTCCTCTTCACAATCCAGAATAACGATTCAAAAATAAAAAGTCTAACTTTCGAAACAACTGAGATACAGGGTGTTCTTCGTCAAATGACAGGTATAGTATCTTTCGAACCAATGCTCTGATTCGACTGAAATTTTCACCAATCATTCCTCTTCACAATCCAGAATAACGTTCCAAAAATAAAAAGTCTAACTTTCGAAACAACTGAGATACAGGGTGTTCTTCGTCAAATGACAGGTATAGTATCTTTCGAACCATTGCTCTGATTCGACTGAAATTTTCACCAATCATTCCTCTTCACAATCCAGAATAACGATTCAAAAATAAAAAGTCTAACTTTCGAAACAACTGAGATACAGGGTGTTCTTCGTCAAATGACAGGTATAGTATCTTTCGAACCAATGCTCTGATTCGACTGAAATTTTCACCAATCATTCCTCTTCACAATCCAGAATAACGATTCAAAAATAAAAAGTCTAACTTTCGAAACAACTGAGATACAGGGTGTTCTTCGTCAAATGACAGGTATAGTATCTTTCGAACCAATGCTCTGATTCGACTGAAATTTTCAGCAATCATTCCTCTTCAAAATCCAGAATAACGTTCCAAAAATAAAAAGTCTAACTTTCGAAACAACTGAGATACAGGGTGTTCTTCGTCAAATGACAGGTATAGTATCTTTCGAACCAATGCTCTGATTCGACTGAAATTTTCACCAATCATTCCTCTTCAAAATCCAGAATAACGTTCCAAAAATAAAAAGTCTAACTTTCGAAACAACTGAGATACAGGGTGTTCTTCGTCAAATGACAGGTATAGTATCTTTCGAACCAATGCTCTGATTCGACTGAAATTTTCACCAATCATTCCTCTTCACAATCCAGAATAACGTTTCAAAAATAAAAAGTCTAACTTCCGAAACAACTGAGATACAGGGTGTTCTTCGTCAAATGACAGGTATAGTATCTTTCGAACCAATGCTCTGATTCGACTGAAATTTTCACCAATCATTCCTCTTCACAATCCAGAATAACGTTTCAAAAATAAAAAGTCTAACTTTCGAAACAACTGAGATACAGGGTGTTCTTCGTCAAATGACAGGTATAGTATCTTTCGAACCAATGCTCTGATTCGACTGAAATTTTCACCAATCATTCCTCTTCACAATCCAGAATAACGTTCCAAAAATAAAAAGTCTAACTTTCGAAACAACTGAGATACAGGGTGTTCTTCGTCAAATGACAAGTATAGTATCTTTCGAACCAATGCTCTGATTCGACTGAAATTTTCACCAATCATTCCTCTTCACAATCCAGAATAACGATTCAAAAATAAAAAGTCTAACTTTCGAAACAACTGAGATACAGGGTGTTCTTCGTCAAATGACAGGTATAGTATCTTTCGAACCAATGCTCTGATTCGACTGAAATTTTCACCAATCATTCCTCTTCACAATCCAGAATAACGTTTCAAAAATAAAAAGTCTAACTTTCGAAACAACTGAGATACAGGGTGTTCTTCGTCAAATGACAGGTATAGTATCTTTCGAACCAATGCTCTGATTCGACTGAAATTTTCACCAATCATTCCTCTTCACAATCCAGAATAACGTTCCAAAAATAAAAAGTCTAACTTTCGAAACAACTGAGATACAGGGTGTTCTTCGTCAAATGACAGGTATAGTATCTTTCGAACCAATGCTCTGATTCGACTGAAATTTTCACCAATCATTCCTCTTCACAATCCAGAATAACGATTCAAAAATAAAAAGTCTAACTTTCGAAACAACTGAGATACAGGGTGTTCTTCGTCAAATGACAAGTATAGTATCTTTCGAACCAATGCTCTGATTCGACTGAAATTTTCACCAATCATTCCTCTTCAAAATCCAGAATAACGTTCCAAAAATAAAAAGTCTAACTTTCGAGACAACTGAGATACAGGGTGTTCTTCGTCAAATGACAGGTATAGTATCTTTCGAACCAATGCTCTGATTCGACTGAAATTTTCACCAATCATTCCTCTTCAAAATCCAGAATAACGTTAGAAAATAAAAAGTCTAACTTTCGAAACAACTGAGATACAGGGTGTTCTTCGTCAAATGACAGGTATAGTATCTTTCGAACCAATGCTCTGATTCGACTGAAATTTTCACCAATCATTCCTCTTCACAATCCAGAATAACATTTTAAAAATAAAAAGTCTAACTTCCGAAACAACTGAGATACAGGGTGTTCTTCGTCAAATGACAGGTATAGTATCTTTCGAACCAATGCTCTGATTCGACTGAAATTTTCACCAATCATTCCTCTTCACAATCCAGAATAACGTTTCAAAAATAAAAAGTCTAACTTTCGAAACAACTGAGATACAGGGTGTTCTTCTTCAAATGACAGGTATAGTATCTTTCGAACCAATGCTCTGATTCGACTGAAATTTTCACCAATCATTCCTCTTCACAATCCAGAATAACGTTCCAAAAATAAAAAGTCTAACTTTCGAAACAACTGAGATACAGGGTGTTCTACGTCAAATGACAAGTATAGTATCTTTCGAACCAATGCTCTGATTCGACTGAAATTTTCACCAATCATTCCTCTTCACAATCCAGAATAACGATTCAAAAATAAAAAGTCTAACTTTCGAAACAACTGAGATACAGGGTGTTCTTCGTCAAATGACAGGTATAGTATCTTTCGAACCAATGCTCTGATTCGACTGAAATTTTCACCAATCATTCCTCTTCACAATCCAGAATAACGTTCCAAAAATAAAAAGTCTAACTTTCGAAACAACTGAGATACAGGGTGTCCTTCGTCAAATGACAGGTATAGTATCTTTCGAACCAATGCTCTGATTCGACTGAAATTTTCACCAATCATTCCTCTTCACAATCCAGAATAACGATTCAAAAATAAAAAGTCTAACTTTCGAAACAACTGAGATACAGGGTGTTCTTCGTCAAATGACAAGTATAGTATCTTTCGAACCAATGCTCTGATTCGACTGAAATTTTTACCAATCATTCCTCTTCACAATCCAGAATAACGATTAAAAAATAAAAAGTCTAACTTTCGAAACAACTGAGATACAAGGTGTTCTTCGTCAAATGACAGGTATAGTATCTTTCGAACCAATGCTCTGATTCGACTGAAATTTTCACCAATCATTCCTCTTCACAATCCAGAATAACGATTCCAAAATAAAAAGTCTAACTTTCGAAACAACTGAGATACAGGGTGTTCTTCGTCAAATGACAGGTATAGTATCTTTCGAACCAATGCTCTGATTGGACTGAAATTTTCACCAATCATTCCTCTTCAAAATCCAGAATAACGTTCCAAAAATAAAAAGTCTAACTTTCGAAACAACTGAGATACAGGGTGTTCTTCGTCAAATGACAGGTATAGTATCTTTCGAACCAATGCTCTGATTCGACTGAAATTTTTACCAATCATTCCTCTTCAAAATACAGAATAACGTTCCAAAAATAAAAAGTCTAACTTTCGAAACAACTGAGATACAGGGTGTTCTTCGTCAAATGACAGGTATAGTATCTTTCGAACCAATGCTCTGATTCGACTGAAATTTTCACCAATCATTCCTCTACACAATCCAGAATAACGTTTCAAAAATAAAAATTTCAAAAAGCACTGCCGTGAAGGCAGCAACTTTTGCGCGCATGTTCAATGTAGATGACCGCTTCAGCAACGAATTTGAACGTGCGCGCAAAAGCTGCTGCCTTCACGGCAGTGCTTTTTGAAATTTTTTAGGAATCAGATAAATATTTTGTGAAGAGAAAAATGTTTCTCACATACAAGACAATTTTCGAAAAATCATTTTATTTAATAAACTATCTATAGGATCGTAACGAAGTATCTCTTCAAGTTGCGCGTAGGTATTCTACAACTTATCGTGAAGTTTCTATTCGATCGCACTAGTAGTACTTGAGTTATTCAGAAATTAACCTCAAAATTTTAAGTTAGTAAATCTACGAAACCATTCGAACTATTTGGCCAATTAAAAAATTTAAAACTTCCATTTTGATTCTCACCCTGCCCTAAAAATTTTAAGTCGCTGGCTGTTTCCGTTCTCAAAGTACAGAGGCAAAGGTAAAAATAAAAAAATCCGAGTTTTTGCGCGCATGTTCTAGGGGAACAGCGTGCTATCGTTTTGATCAAATGTCTGTAATTTTGGATGATTGAGCCGAAAATGGTCTCAATCGACTAGGTTGGACTCACTGATGACGAATCCGGTGTCAAAAGCGATTCTGTCCGGCCGGCCGGCCGGCCGTAGACACGATAACTGTCGAACGAAGTGAGCTAGCGACTTGAAACTTTCAGGGTAGGTCGCGCATTGGAATGCCGCGGTTAAGTTCGTTAATGGGCCAAATCGATCGAATAGTTTCGGAGTTATAGGCATTTGAAGTTTTGAAGTTATTTATTTTTTATTTCAGAAACTACTTGAGCGATTGGATTCAAACTTGGCAGTTTGGTGGAGTATAACGACGCGCAACTTTGAGCCAAATTTCGTCAAGATCATAATGTCAATAAATTCAAAAAAAAATTTTTTTCGAAATTTTTTTACAAAAAAATTTTTTTTTCGGAAACCATTCATCATATCCAAAAAAAATTATACTCACCTTGTGACCTTCTAATTTCACAGCAGTGTACTAAATTTCAGCTCGATACGATCATAAGTTTTGGAGATATCGGGAAAAAATATGTCAAATTTCGAGGTTTTCTTCTCGATATCGTTGATTTTTTTGGTATTACTCGAGAAATACTGATTCAGTCCTGATTAAACTTCACAGCTAGTTTTAAGATGCTGAAAGACAACTTTGTGCAAAATTTCGTGATAATCGGGTTATTAGAACAATTTGAAAAAAAAAATTTATATGATTTTTTCATCATATCATCCTCATTAAATTCTGTATGAAACTTCGAACTGTTATTTTCGATGAAGTACTGGATTTCAATTCGATCTGGTCTGTATTTTTGGAAATATTGGAAAAATAAAATTTTGATTGGGTATATCTACGGAATCATTGGGCGGATTTTACCCATTCACGAATTCGACCTTCGTAATTAATTCTTCCGGAAGTTATTGTGTTTACGGTCAGCCTAACGGCCGACTGCGTAAACACAATAACTTCCGAAAGAAACAACTTAGAAACTCGATATTTGTAGAGTAGGTTTGGGGCTTAATTACGAAGGTCGAATTCGTGAATGGGTAAAATCCGCCCAATGATTCCGTAGATATACCCAATCAAAATTTTATTTTTCCAATGTTTCCAAAAATACAGATCAGATCGAATTGAAATTCAGTACTCCATCGAAAATAACAGTTCGAAGTTTCATACAGAATTTAATGAGGATGATATGATGAGAAAATCATATAAATTTTTTTTTTCAAATTGTTCTAATAACACGATTATCACGAAATTTTGCATAAAGTTGTCTTTTAGCATCTTAAAACTAGCTGTGAAGTTTAATCAGGACTGAATCAGTATTTCTCGAGTAATACCAAAAAAATCAACGATATCGAGAAGAAAACCTCGAAATTTGACATATTTTTTCCCGATATCTCCAGAACTTATGATCGTATCGAACTGAAATTTGGTACGAGCGCACGTTCAAATTCGTTGCTGAAGCGGTCATCTACATTGAACATGCGCGCAAAAGTTGCTGCCTTCACGGCAGTGCTTTTTGAACTTTTTATTATATTATGCAGCTCATTTCTTCTCAAAATGAATAATTACATTATGCAGCTCATTTCTTCTCAAAATGATTAAGTTACGTTGGCTCGAGACATATTTGACGAATTTAAGAGTTAAATGATCAGTTTTGGATCATAATGTCCGTAGAAACAATTCGGAAAAGAGATCATTTACATATTGAATCTACCTACTCAATTTCATGCATGAGCCGCCTTGGTATAATTATTGAACGGAAAATGATGAATCAAATCGCCGAATGTTCGGTTTTGTCTCAATATCAAGCAATTTATAATGTTAAATTGCCGAATTTGATGTACATAATAACACACAAACAGAACGAACGTAAACCTGGTAGTTATTATGGAAATCTGTTAATGTTGCCATCTATCGGAAGTTTGATACAACCAAGCATACGACATTCAACTGCGATATCACATGGGAAGCTATTCCCTACCAGAAATTTTACAGATCCCTATATTTGTTGGTCACGAATATCAATAACTCATAAATTCGATGAAATTTTATTATCAAATATGATTCAATTACCGAGAATGAACAGTTTATTCACTTTTCAAATAATTTGTAGGAGATTCTATATAATTTACTACTTTTTAGTCACGGATTTTTCTGTGTAAATAGGAGATCATAGAATTTTGTATAACCTCAGTTCCATCGCTAACCCATAGAACAAGTATATTTTCGTTATGCGCTAACCCTACTTTTTCGTAATCCAAACCACCTAAAATACTTCGTGATTTTCTGATAGAAGGTGTTCGTTACATGGAAATATTTGACTTTATGTCGATTATATTCTATTACGGAAGCTTGAATTAAATTGCCAGACCCATAAATACATTGAATAATTCTAGGTGATGGATTGTTGGTGAGTTCAACGGTCTCATATTATTATTATAACTTGGAAATATTTCTTATTACAGATTTAGTGATCTACTTGATATTACTACAATCGAAAGTGCTCCCGAGGTCTTTAGTGGAATCTAATTACACATTTACTGCTCTATTTGTTATTATAATTATCAGACATACTCTTGAAGACTTCGATGTAATTTTGATAGATCTTCAGTAAGTAGAGATAAAAGCCTGTCTAATAAGGTATACTATAGATATTTTACATATTTATCGTTATTAGTGTTTATAAATCTGACTGTACCTACTCATTGTAACTCGGTAAAAATGATTAATTACAGACTTGCTGTTCCACACAATATTGCAACAATCAGAAGTTCTCTCTAGGTCTTCGGTGGAATATAATTACAGATATGGTATTCTACTTGATACTACAACTATCAGGAGTACTTTTGAGGCCTTAACAATCTGATAGTACTTACTCATTATAACTTGGGAAAATTATGAATTACAGATATACTGTTTTATACAATATTGCAACAATAAGAAGAGCTCTCAAGATATTCAGTGGAATCTAATTATAGATATGGTGTTCTACGTGATACTACAACAATCAGTAGTATTCTTAAGACCTTCAGTGAAATTTGGATGGTTTTTCGGTAAGTAGTGGTAATAGACTGTCTTTCAAGACATAAGGAATTATATAGCTATATCATATATGCATAGCCTTATTCTTTAGGGGAATATTTTGTATTTATATGATTCCTACATATCTACTGAATTTTATTACAGCAAGGGTGATTGCGCACACCAAATCGAAATGAGTGAATGAAATAGAGGTACTCCAGTGTGGGATTTTTATTATTGAGTCGAAAACCAAGCTCTTTCGGCCAGTCAACAGGTCATCGTAAGGTTTTTTAGGGGAAAACCTGAACCCGAAAACACTAAGGTACCTCTATTTCCTTCACTGAATTTCATTAGCCGATTAGATTGATCGGCTAATGAAATTCAGTGAAGGAAATAGAGGTACCTTAGTGTTTTCGGGTTCAGGTTTTCCCCTAAAAAACCTTACGATGACCTGTTGACTGGCCGAAAGAGCTTGGTTTTCGACTCAATAATAAAAATCCCACACTGGAGTACCTCTATTTCATTCACTCATTTCGATTTGGTGTGCGCAATCACCCTTGCTGTAATAAAATTCAGTAGATATGTAGGAATCATATAAATACAAAATATTCCCCTAAAGAATAAGGCTATGCATATATGATATAGCTATATAATCAAGGGTGATTGCGCACACCAAATCGAAATGAGTGAATGAAATAGAGGTACTCCAGTGTGGGATTTTTATTATTGAGTCGAAAACCAAGCTCTTTCGGCCAGTCAACAGGTCATCGTAAGGTTTTTTAGGGGAAAACCTGAACCCGAAAACACTAAGGTACCTCTATTTCCTTCACTGAATTTCATTAGCCGATTAGATTGATGATTTTTCTTTTGATTATGATATAATAGTTTATGAAGTAATATTGTCAACTCTTAATGGGCATTTATACCTATATAAAATTATCCATATTGTAAATAGTGTATTTAACAATCTGTTACTACTTACTCATTGTAATTTGGGAAAAATTATTAATTACAGATTTACTGTTCCACACAATATCGCTACAATTTGTAGGGCCCTCCAGGTCTTCAACTGATCTTATTACAGACATGGTGTTCTACTTGATAACAAAACATTCAGAAGTACTTTTGAAGCCCACGTGGAAATTTGGATGTTCTTCGGTAAGTAATATAGAAGCCTGTCCATTGAGGCATAAGAAATTATATAGTTATTTAATATATGTAGAGCCTCATTCTTAAGAGGAATATTTTGAATTCATATAATTCCTACATATCTACCAAGTTTCATTAGTTGTATTAGATAGATTTCTTTCTGATAAAGATGTTTATTTGACTGTGATATAATAGCTTAAGAAGTAATATTGTCGAGTCTTAATGAGTATTTATTCCTATGAAAAATTACCCATATTGTAAATAGTGTTTAACAATCTGTTAGTATTAACTCATTGTAATTTGGGAAAAATTATTAATTACAGACTTGCTGTTCCACACAATATTGCTACAATAAGAAGTGCTCTCAAGGTCTTCAGTGGATCTTATTACAGACATGGTGTTCTACTTAATAACAAAACATTCAGAAGTACTTTTGAAGCCCACGTGGAAATTTGGATGTTCTTCGGTAAGTAATATAGAAGCCTGTCCATTGAGGCATAAGGAATTATATAGTTATTTAATATATCTAGAGCCTTATTCTTAAGAGGAATATTTTGAATTTATATAATTCCTACATATCTACCAAGTTTCATTAGTCGTATTAGATAGACTTCTTTCTGATGAAGATGTTCATTTGACTGTGATATAATAGCTTATGAAGTAATATTGTCAACTCTTAATGAGCATTTATTCCTATGAAAAACTATCCAAATTGTAAATAGAGTGTTTAACAATCTGTAAGTACTTTCTCATTGTAATTTGGGAAAAATTATTAATTACAGACTAACTGTTCCACATAATATTGCTACAATAAGAAGGGCCCTCCAGGTCTTCAATGGATCTTATTACAGATATGGTGTTCTACTTGATACCACAACATTCAGAAGTACCTTTGAAGCCCACGTGGAAGTTTGGATGTTCTTCGGTAAATAGTATAGAAGCCTGTCCATTGAGGCATAAGGAATTATATAGTTATTTAATATATGTAGAGCCTCATTCTTAAGAGGAATATTTTGAATTCATATAATTCCTACATATCTACCAAGTTTCATTAGTTGTATTAGATAGATTTCTTTCTGATAAAGATTTTCATTTGATTGTGATATAATAGCTTATGAAGTAATATTGCCAACTCTTAATGAGCATTTATTCCTATGAATATTTATCGATATTGTAAATAATATCTAATAATATGATAGTAGTTACTTTAGTGTGAATTGGAAATAATTTTGAATTACAGACACTTTGTTCTACTTGATATTGCAACAATAAGGAGTGCTCTTAAGGTATTCAATGGAATCTAATTTCAGATATAGTGTTCTACTTCATATTACAACAATCAGAAGTACTCCCGAGTCCTTTGGTGAAATTCTGATGGTTCTTAAGTAAGTTGTGGTGAAAGCATGTTTTTTAAGACATATGGAACTTTATAGCTATTTTATATATGTAGAGCCTTATTCTTTAGAGGAATATTTTGTATTTATATGATTCCTGCATATCTACTGAATTTTATTAGTCGATTAGATTGAGGATTTTTCTTTTTATTGTGATAAAACAGCTTATGAAGAAATATTGCCAGCTCCTAATGAGCAATTATTCCTATTCCTATAATTTATCGATATTGTGAATAATGTTCAACGAGCTTATAGTACTTACTCATTGTAAATTGGAAAAAAATTTCATTACAGATTTACAGTTCTACTCCAGAATATAAAAGACATCGAAGTTATGAGCAATTTCAAAAGGCACATCTACCAGACATTTTTACAACTGGAACCATGTTCTAAGTAGGACATTGAAGAAAGCTAATTAAATTCTGTTGATACTGTTTCATATCATGTAACTTTAATGTATCACAAGTGAAATGATTTGAAATAAATATAATTATTATTATTGCAACAATCAGGAATGCTGTCAAGGTCCGATTCAATCTGATGGAACTGCTATCAGTTACACCATTTGACAATGTTAACTCTGAGGTCTGTGAAGAATTTAATTGAAATCATATATATAATCTGCAAAAAAAATTCACCAACAATTCAATAAATTTCGAAAATAGGTTGAAGAATTTAATTGAGTGTTCTCCTATAGCTATCATTATGAAAATTTGCACAAAATTTTATATTGGCATTTGCCAGCTAGGTAGCGAGTTTCATGATGATTGAATTAGTATATTTTGAGTTATTGTTGGAATATTAATGATATTCAGGAAAAAAGCACAAAATTTCAAATAATTTTTTGAGAATATGTCCTCAAATGGAGTCAGATCAAACTTAAATGTGGTATATATTTGTAGAATATAGATACTAAGGTCTGTGCAAAATTTCAATATAATCATTTCAATTTGATGAATATTCCTGAAGAAATAGACAAAAAATTCTCAAAATGTCTGAAAAGAACATTTGTTATTAGCGTTGCGATTACAACAAATTTTTGCTAGAAAGTTGCGCGACGACATTCTTCATCTAATGACCAACCATCAATTCGATCGCTCGAAAAGTTTTGGAGATATTGAGGAAATAATTTAAGGTGAGTACAACGACGAAATCGTTCCTTTCATTTGGGCCATTAATGAACACAGGCGTTGCATTCTGATATGCAACCTATATTAAAAGTTTCAAGTTACTGTTTCCGTTCCCAGATTATTGGGAAAAACTAAAGTTTAAAAAAAATACGCTAATGATTTTTTCTCAAATTGAACAAATTGTATTGAAACATGTTTGGATGTAAGCTGATAAATTTGAGTGTTACAAGATAGTTTCAAATACTTATCTGGAAAAAAATTCATTGTCAATTCTAAGTAATTTTTACTGTCGAGAAATTACAAAAATTTCAAATGCTGATGAAATTCGTGATACCCATCTCATTAAAATGTAGTTTCATACATATAAATGCGTAAACTTAATCCTGTGGTAACATGAAAATCCGTGAGTGGCGTCATCTAGCGGAAAATATAATATCTATTCTATGTCATTCATTTTACAGATCACTAATTTGCTCGGTTTTCACAAATCTCATCGAAGTGTTAATATTATAAAATTTTAAATGAAAAATGATTTATGGACGTAGAATAAACGTAGTTTTTAAATTTTAATTATCAAAAGGGGATCCTATAATAAACAAGATATCAAGTACTTTGGATATAGTTCCTAGATAATGCAATAGTGAATATTTCAGTCCAAAATGTCCAAATTCATACAAAATCACAAGCCCAATCGCTTTTTCCCATAGTAAACAATGTATTTAAGGTTATTGTTGGTCCTCCAGTCTCTCCCAACTGTCAAAACTGCTCGTAACCTATAAAGAGAAAATTCAAATTTAACCCACTTTTCTAGATAAGTTTTTCAAGAAAACGAAACGAAATATCGATAAAAGAGCATCAGATATTATCAACACTATCTTTAATCTTGGAAAAAGCATCAGAAAAAGCGACGTACCTTGTACACAACGGTAGGATTCCAGTTGAATAGATAGTTCCAGACCGATACAAAATATGCTTGAAATTTGGAAAAAACGTGAAAATGACGATGAAAGAGTTGAATAGAATCAGTACCAACCTATTACAATGTATTTAATTGAATAATTTTGTCAACTTTGGAAACTTACAGTGTAACATCACTATGCCCATTAAAGAGAATTTTCTTTGAAAATCACTGGTTTCTCCATTCGTTCACCTGAAATCATTATGGCATTAATAATATTCGTTATTTTTTATGAATTTCTTTACCTTCGGAGATGAAAAGCTCCTCAAATCATTCTATCGAGTGTATTATATCTGCTAATGGTGAGAGATTAATGGAATTATTGTGGAAAACACTAATATCTAGCAGGTAATGTTTAGAAAAAGCTCGATCCCTACCTTTTCTAATAATTGTTAATCATTTTATCTCATCTGCAAGCCTCAAAACAACAGTTAAAAAGTTTTTGTTCGGAGATGCTGTTGACAGTTTGAACTTATGCTAGGATCTGGAAAATAACACAAAATTCGCATTGAAAAAGTTGATGGGGATCAGAACCAACCTGTAATCGACCAGCTGCGATGTAATTTATATCACATTTCCGTCGATTTAGTTCGGTTCCATGTTAAAGTTCCGTTTCAGAGTTTCTCAGTGACATTGATGGAAGTTTTTCAGGGAAAAAACACTTATTTCTTCATCTCAAGGCTGGAAAACGATTACTTATGCTTATTTATTGCCATTTAATACAATTATTGTTAATAATTCGGAGATATTAAATAATTTCCTTTACTTGCTTGAAATTTTCAAGTAACACTACGTAGAAATGAAGAGAAAATATTTATTTAAAATCTATAAATTAGCAGAAAATGTTCAGGAAAACCTCGATCCCTACCTGTTCTAATACTTGTTGACCACTTTCAACATTTTATCTCATCCTCAAGCCTCAAAACTTATGACTGAAAAATGTTCATTAACTGTTCCTGTCTATAGTTTCGAGTTATGCTGTAATCTCGAAAATAACTTAAAGTTGTTCTTGACTTGGTTAATAGGGATCAGTACCAACCTGTATTCGACTCATTTCGATATATTTCATGCCATATTTACGTCGATATCTTTCACTTCCATCATGAAGTTGGTTCGGAGAGTTCCTGCCAGTCAATGATAGTTTTTTCTGGAAAAAAGTAACTATTTCTCCATTATATCGTTTGAAAACGACGAATCCTGCTTAGTTGTTGCCTTTTCATGCAATTTACGTCTGGAATTCGACGAACATGAACAATATTTTTCACTTTTGTGAAATTTTCAGGTGATGAAAGTAAACTAAGCTGGATTCTCGAAAATAAGTCAAAGTTAGTTTCAAAACGGTTTATAGGGATAAGAACAAACCTGTATTCTACCCATTTCGATATATATTATTCCATATTATCGTCTATTCGCTTCGATTTCACTATAAACTTTTCTTAAGAGAGATGCTTCCAGCCGGTTGACAGATCAATAGAACTTCTTTCTGAAGAATAGCCAATTTCTCGAATCTCCAGCTCGGAAACAATGTTATTTGCTTATTTTTTGCCATTTCCAGCAATTTTCATTGGTAATTCGTCGATTTTTAACAGATTTTCATCATCTTCGAGAATTGAATTACTCAACCGACAGCCGTGACAACAACAAACCCATATATCTTGTCTATGAACAAACCGTACTCGATGGTCCGATATCGGAGAAAAGCAACAATATCGAGAAGAAAACCTCGAAATTTGACATATTTTTTCCCGATATCTCCGAAACTTATGATCGTATCGAATTGAAATTTGGTACACTGCTGTGAAATATGAAGCTCATAGTGTGGGTGGAATTTTTTTCGGATATGATGAATGGTTCCCGAAAAAAATTATTTTTTGTAAAAAAATTTCGAAAAAAATTTTTTTTTAAATTTACTGACAACATGATCTTGACGAAATTTGGCTCAAAGTTGCGCGTCGTTATACTCCACCAGACTGCAAAGTTTGAATCCAATCGCTTGAGTAGTTTCTGAAATAAAAAATAAATAACTTCAAAACTTCAAGTGCCTATAACTCCGTAACTATTCGGCCGATTTGGCCCATTAACGAACTTAACCGCGGCATTCTGATGCGCAACCTATCCTGAAAGTTTCAAGTAGCTAGCTCGCTTCTGTCGACAGTTATCGTGTCTACGGACGGCCAACCGGCCGGACAGAATCGATTTTGACACCGGATTCGTCATCAGTGAGTCCAATCTAGGCGTTTGAGACCATTTTCGGCTCAATCATCCAAAATTACAGACATTTGGACAAAACGATAGCACGCTGTTCCCCTAGAACATGCGCGCAAAAAGGCAAATCTACCCGCTAGGTAGATCTGGGCGCTTCCTACGTAGGTATCGTTTAAGTAGATCTACAGTAAAGATTGATCTATCGCTAGGTAGATCTGGGCGCGTACTAGTTCCGTATATTACGGAAGCAGTAGCGTCACGGCGATGAGGATTCAGGGTTGTAACGAGAGATCGTTACACACCCCCCCTCCTGGGTAAAAAAAAATTCGGAAACTTTAGGAGTTCACAATATTTTTTTTTTGCGCGCATGTTCTAGGGGAACAGCGTGCTATCGTTTTGATCAAATGTCTGTAATTTTGGATGATTGAGCCGAAAATGGTCTCAATCGACTAGGTTGGACTCACTGATGACGAATCCGGTGTCAAAATCGATTCTGTCCGGCCGGCCGGCCGGTTGGCCGGCCGTAGACACGATAACTGTCGAACGAAGTGAGCTAGCGACTTGAAACTTTCAGGGTAGGTCGCGCATTGGAATGCCGCGGTTAAGTTCGTTAATGGGCCAAATCGATTGAATAGTTTCGGAGTTATAGGCAGTTGAAATTTTGAAGTTATTTATTTTTTATTTCAGAAACTACTTGAACGATTTGATTCAAACTTGGCAGTTTGGTGGAGTATAACGACGCGCAACTTTGAGCCAAATTTCGTCAAGATCATATTGTCAATAAATTTGAAAAAAAATTTTTTTTTCGGAAACCATTCATCATATCCAAAAAAAATTATACTCACACTTTGACCTTCTAATTTCACAGCAGTGTACTAAATTTCAGCTCGATACGATCATAAGTTTTGGAGATATCGGGAAAAAATATGTCAAAGTTCGAGGTTTTCTTCTCGATATCATTGATTTTTTTGGTATTACTCGAGAAATACTGATTCAGTCCTGATTAAACTTCACAGCTAGTTTTAAGATGCTGAAAGACAACTTTGTGCAAAATTTCGTGATAATCGGGTTATTAGAACAATTTGAAAAAAAAAATTTATATGTTTTTTTCATCATATCATCCTCATTAAATTCTGTATGAAACTTCGAACTGTTATTTTCGATGAAGTACTGGATTTCAATTCGATCTGGTCTGTATTTTTGGAAATATTGGAAAAATAAAATTTTGATTGGGTATATCTACGGAATCATTGGGTGGATTTTACCCATTCACGAATTCGGCCTTCGTAATTAAGGTCCAAACCTTCTCTACAAATATCGAGTTTCTAAGTTGTTTCTTTCGGAAGTTATTGTGTTTACGCAGTCGGCCGTTAGGCTGACCGTAAACACAATAACTTCCGGAAGAAACGACTTAGAAACTCGATATTTGTAGAGTAGGTTTGGGGCTTAATTACGAAGGTCGAATTCGTGAATGGGTAAAATCCGCCCAATGATTCCGTAGATATACCCAATCAAAATTTTATTTTTCCAATGTTTCCAAAAATACAGATCAGATCGAATTGAAATTCAGTACTTCATCGAAAATAACAGTTCAAAGTTTCATACAGAATTTAATGAGGATGATATGATGAGAAAATCATATAAATTTTTTTTTTCAAATTGTTCTAATAACACGATTTTCACGAAATTTTGCATAAAGTTGTCTTTTAGCATCTTAAAACTAGCTGTGAAGTTTAATCAGGACTGAATCAGTATTTCTCGAGTAATACCGAAAAAATCAACGATATCGAGAAGAAAACCTCGAAATTTGACATATTTTTTCCCGATATCTCCAGAACTTATGATCGTATCGAACTGAAATTTGGTACGCGTGCACGTTCAAATTCGTTGCTGAAGCGGTCATCTACATTGAACATGCGCGCAAAAGTTGCTGCCTTCACGGCAGTGCTTTTTGAAATTTTTTTCAGATTCATATCAATCACAGAGGAACCAGGCAGAAATTAAAGCACTATTATCAAACTCAAAATTATGCAATAGATAGATAGGTTAAGTAAGGTAGATAATAAAGACAAATCGTATAGAACGCAAATTCATATGTTACATCAGTTCTCAAATGATCAAAATTACTAGAACCGAATGAACATAACTCCGTTGAAAGGTTTCCTTAAGAAAGCACAAATTTTCCGAAGGAACTACAAAAATGTAGATGTTTCATAATTATGCCATTCAACAGATTCATTCCGGTTCACGATAGATAGAATATAAGGCAAGGAAGTGAAGATAAAATTATTGCGCGCATGTTCTAGGGGAACAGCGTGCTATCGTTTTGATCAAATGTCTGTAATTTTGGATGATTAAGCCGAAAATGGTCTCAATCGACTAGGTTGGACTCACTGATGACGAATCCGGTGTCAAAATCGATTCTGTCCGGCCGGCCGGCCGTAGACACGATAACTGTCGAAGGAAGTGAGCTAGCAACTTGAAACTTTCAGGGTAGGTCGCGCATTGGAATGCCGCGGTTAAGTTCGTTAATGGGCCAAATCGATCGAATAGTTTCGGAGTTATAGGCATTTGAAGTTTCGAAGTTATTTATTTTTTATTTCAGAAACTACCTGAGCGATTGGATTCAAATTTGGCGGTTAGGTGAAGTACAACGACGCGAAACTTTGAGCCAAATTTCGTCAGGATTATATTGTTGGTTATTTTTAAAAAAAATTTTTTTCGAAATTTTTTTCCAAAAAAATTTTTTTTTCGGAAACCATTTATCATATCCAAAAAAAATTATACTCACGCTTTGACCTTCTAATTTCACAGCAATGCACCAAATTTCAGTTCGATACGATCATAAGTTTTGGAGATATCGGGAAAAAATATGTCAAATTTCGAGGTTTTCTTCTCGATATCGTTGATTTTTTCGGTATAACTCGAGAAATACTGATTCAAGCCTGATTAAACTTCACAGCTAGTTTTAAGACGCTGAAAGACAACTTTATGCAAAATTTCGTAATAATCGGGTAATTAGAACAATTTGAAAAAAAAATTTATATGATTTTCTCATTATATCATCCTCATTAAATTCTGTATGAAACTTCGAACTGTTATTTTCGATGAAGTACTGGATTTCAATTCGATCTGATCTGTATTTTTGGAAATATTGGAAAAATAAAATTTTGATTGGGTATATCTACGGAATCATTGGGTGGATTTTACCCATTCACGAATTCGGCCTTCGTAATTAAGGTCCAAACCTTCTCTACAAATATCGAGTTTCTAAGTTGTTTCTTTAGGAAGTTATTGTGTTTACGCAGTCGGCCGTTAGGCTGACCGTAAACACAATAACTTCCGGAAGAAACGACTTAGAAACTCGATATTTGTAGAGTAGGTTTGGGGCTTAATTACGAAGGTCGAATTCGTGAATGGGTAAAATCCGCCCAATGATTCCGTAGATATACCCATTCAAAATTTTATTTTTACAATATTTCCAAAAATAGAGATCAGATCGAATTGAAATCCAGTACTTCATCGAAAATAACAGTTCGAAGTTTCATACAGAATTTAATTAGGATGATATGATGAGAAAATCATATAAATTTTTTTTTCAAATTGTTCTAATAACACGATTATCACGAAATTTTGCATAAAGTTGTCTTTCAGCATCTTAAAACTAGCTGTGAAGTTTAATCAGGACTGAATCAGTATTCCTCGAGTAATACCGAAAAAATCAACGATATCGAGAAGAAAACATCGAAATTTGACATATTTTTTCCCGATATCTCCAGAACTTATGATCGTATCGAACTGAAATTTGGTACGCGCGCACGTTCAAATTCGTTGCTGAAGTGGTCATCTACATTGAACATGCGCGCAAAAGTTGCTGCCTTCACGGCAGTGCTTTTTGAAATTTTTTTTAGCTATCATCTGAAGCAGCGCTGAAATATTCCTCCTCATCGGAATCTGAGTTTTCGTCCATATAGGCTGACTTAATATCCTTAATATGCCAGCGACCCAAATCGTTACCATTCAAATCTTGAAGTTCGTAAACCAAATCAGAAACAACACCAGTAACAACACAAGGTACAAACTTAGGGGCTAACTTGGCACAATAATTATTGACAGCTGAAGAAAGAGTAACATTCTTCTTCCACACCTTGTCACCGACATAAAATTTAACTTTTCGCTTCCTCAAATTATATTGATGAGAGTTCCTAAGATAAGCCTGATGCAATCTATTTCGCACTTCTACAAATAAATCCGGAAGTTTTTGAACGTTATCAATTCGTTGTGATTTGTCTGAAATAGAAGGAATATTTTTATCATTGTCCGAAATTTTTCCATAAAAATCCCCTGTCACCGGAACATTCCTAGCAAAAGTTAAGAAAGCAGGAGAATATCCGGTGACCTCATGTTTTGCCAACCTTATAGCTTGAGCTACTTTGAAAATAGAAGAATCCCAAGTTTTGTGATTATCATGAATGTAGCAGCGGATTGATGTCACGATAACTTTATTGACTCGCTCTGCGAAATTAACTTGAGGATGATATTTCGCGTTGTACCAAATCTTTTGCACTCGATAAGTTTCCATCAAATGCTTGAACTCTTTACTAACGAATTGACTACCGTTATCAACCATCATAATCTGTGGTACGCCGTAAATGAGAAATACATGATTTTCAATAAATTTGACGATATTTCTCGAAGTAGCATTAGACATCGGCTGAACCAAAGTAAATTTAGTGAACCAATCGACCACTACTAAAACATATTGGTTTCCGTCTTTTGATCTAGGATAGGGACCTAAAATATCCGCAGAAAGGCATTGAAAGGGAAAATTTATGTTTTTGCGCGCATGTTCTAGGGGAACAGCGTGCTATCGTTTTGTCCAAATGTCTGTAATTTTGGATGATTGAGCCGAAAATGGTCTCAATCGACTAGGTTGGACTCACTGATGACGAATCCGGTGTCAAAATCGATTCTGTCCGGCCGGCCGGCCGGCCGGTTGGCCGTCCGTAGACACGATAACTGTCGAACGAAGCGAGCTAGCGACTTGAAACTTTCAGGGTAGGTTGCGCATTGAAATGCCGCGGTTAAGTTCGTTAATGGGCCAAATCGATCGAATAGTTTCGGATTTATAGGCATTTGAAGTTTTGAAGTTATTTATTTTTTATTTCAGAAACTACTTGAGCGATTGGATTCAAACTTGGCAGTTTGGTGGAGTATAACGACGCGCAACTTTGAGCCAAATTTCGTCAAGATCATATTGTCAATAAATTTTAAAAAATAATTTTTTTCGAAATTTTTTTACAAAAAAATTTTTTTTTTCGGGAACCATTTATCATATCCGAAAAAAATTATACTCACATTTTGACCTTCTAATTTCACAGCAGTGTACTAAATTTCAGCTCGATAGGATCATAAGTTTTGGAGATATCGGGAAAAAATATGTCAAATTTCGAGGTTTTCTTCTCGATATCGTTGATTTTTTTGGTATTACTCGAGAAATACTGATTCAGTCCTGATTAAAGTTCACAGCTAGTTTTAAGATGCTGAAAGACAACTTTGTGCAAAATTTCGTGATAATCGGGTTATTAGAACAATTTGAAAAAAAAAATTTATATGATTTTTTCATCATATCATCCTCATTAAATTCTGTATGAAACTTCGAACTGTTATTTTCGATGAAGTACTCGATTTCAATTCGATCTGGTCTGTATTTTTGGAAATATTGGAAAAATAAAATTTTGATTGGGTATATCTACGGAATCATTGGGTGGATTTTACCCATTCACGAATTCGGCCTTCGTAATTAAGGTCCAAACCTTCTCTACAAATATCGAGTTTCTAAGTTGTTTCTTTCGGAAGTTATTGTGTTTACGCAGTCGGCCGTTAGCCTGACCGTAAACACAATAACTTCCGGAAGAAACGACTTAGAAACTCGATATTTGTAGAGTAGGTTTGGGGCTTAATTACGAAGGTCGAATTCGTGAATGGGTAAAATCCGCCCAATGATTCCGTAGATATACCCAATCAAAATTTTATTTTTCCAATGTTTCCAAAAATACAGATCAGATCGAATTGAAATTCAGTACTTCATCGAAAATAACAGTTCGAAGTTTCATACAGAATTTAATGAGGATGATATGATGAGAAAATCATATAAATTTTTTTTTTCAAATTGTTCTAATAACACGATTATCACGAAATTTTGCATAAAGTTGTCTTTTAGCATCTTAAAACTAGCTGTGAAGTTTAATCAGGACTGAATCAGTATTTCTCGAGTAATACCGAAAAAATCAACGATATCGAGAAGAAAACCTCGAAATTTGACATATTTTTTCCCGATATCTCCAGAACTTATGATCGTATCGAACTGAAATTTGGTACGCGCTCACGTTCAAATTCGTTGCTGAAGCGGTCATCTACATTGAACATGCGCGCAAAAGTTGCTGCCTTCACGGCAGTGCTTTTTGAAATTTTTTTTATATGAACCCATTTGACCTGCCGGAGGCAAGTTCGTACTTTTACAGGCAGCACAAATAGGACACTTTCTATAACATATTTGTAAACATCCCTCCTTATTTTTGGCCAGTAGTATAATTCTGATATTCGACTAAGAGTTTTAGATATTCCTAAATGAGCAGAAGTTTCTTTATCATGATAAAAGCTGAGAACTTCCAAACGATTAGTTGAAGGGACTACAATTTTCCAATCGGTTAAATTACTAGTTAAATTGTGATTTGAAAGAATATGTTTATACAAAATCCCGTTTTCAACACGAAAAGAAGGATATTCATCGGGACTCTTCAGAACATTTTCAATCATTGATTTATACCATCTATCAGGTTGAAAAGTAGAAACGTCGATTACTGAAATATCTGCGACCGAGCGCGACAATGCATCAGCCACAACATTCAAAGATCCTTTTCGATGTTTTATTGTAAAGTTAAATTGAGAAAGTTTAACAGCCCACCTAGTCAAACGTCCGGAAGGATTTGACAGGTTATGAAGATAGATAAGAGAGGCATGATCCGTTTCAACTGTAAATTTGGTACCTTCTACATAACTCCTGAATTTTTCAATGCCGAAAATTACCGCTAACAATTCTTTTTCTGTCACAGTATATTTACGCTGACAATTAGTCAAAGTCTTACTAGCGTAAGCTACAGGGTGTTCCAAACCATCACATTCCTGGTATAAAATAGCACCAACACCTGTATCAGAAGCATCACACTGGATAATGGAGGGTTTCGAGAAATCGGGGCTGGCGAGCACTGGTGCTGAAACCAAACGAGATTTTATTTCAGTGAAAGCTGCTTCGGCTTCAGGAGTCCAAGTAATAGTTTGTCCTTTCTTTCGACCATGCAACAAATCAGTTATGGGAGAACAGACAGACGAAAAATCTTTTATAAAACGCCGATACCAACCGACAAGACCAATTAAACGTTTGATCTCAGTTGTACTTTTGGGGGTTGGATAATTGACAATCGCAGAAACCTTTTCTGGATCAGTTCTCAAACCATGTTCATCGACTACAAATCCAAGATAAACAAGAGATGGGCGACAGGATTCACACTTATCCAAATTTACTGTGAGATTTGCGTTTTTGAGTCTGTGATAAACCTCTTTTAAAACCTTGATATGAAGTGCAAAAGTAGGAGTGGCTATGATGATATCATCCAGATAAACAAAACAGTAGGGCGCCAAGTCAGGACCTATAACCTTATCCATTAATCGAACCATAGCTTTCGGACTGTTCTTCAGTCCAAACGGACAAACAACAAACTCAAACAGACCTCTTCCTGGAACTGCAAAAGCGGTCTTCGCACAGGAAGAATCATCCAATGGAATCTGAAAAAAAGCCTTGGTCAAATCAATTGAGGAGAGATATTTTGCGTCCCTCAATTTATTGAGAATACAATCTATTTGAGGCATAGGATACATATCATCTGCTGTAACCTGATTTAACTTTCGACCATCGAAGCATACACGATACTCCCCTGTACGTTTTGGAACTAACCACAATGGACTGCACCAAGAAGATTGAGAAGGACGAATAACCTGTAATCCCAACATTTCATCGATTTCTTTATTTAAATGATTTTGCATAGTAGGCGATAAAGGATATTGACGTTGAACGATTGGTCTCGCGTCTCCTGTGTCGATATGATGAGTTATCAAATGTGTACGACCAATTTTATCTTTGGGAGCAATAGACTTGAAACAATCTATCACATGTTGAAGTTCTTCTTTTTCTGAATATGACAACTCTGAAAAAGGCCTGATTACATTGACTGCATTTATAGAAGCTTCATAAGAATAAGAGAGATCGGAGAAATTAGCTTCAATTCGAAATGATTGAAAAAAGTCCATTCCCAATATCAAAGCATGTGCAACAGAAGGAATCACCAAAATTTTCATTTCCTTTGAAACACCATTAAGTGAAATGGGAACCGAAATATATCCTAGAAAATCCTGCGGTTTGCCGTCAGCAGTAGTAACATTTATCGGGGATTCATACTTAATAGGTATATTGTACTTCTGCAAGAAGGAAAAACCAGTAGAACCCAGAATAGAAGAGGTACTACCAGTATCAGCCAAAGCAAGAAATCTTTGACCGAAAATTTCAACGTTCAGATACGGGCGATTATCGTTAAGTTTTTTTACAAAAAGAGGATTGATATTCACAACTGAAGGTTTCAATTGTGATTATTCTATTGGTTCGAAACGTTTTGTCTTCGGTTGTTTCTCGATTTCGCGGCGCCATGATTGGTGACATTTCGATTCGCTGAGACATGACCGTTCTGACAGGTGACGAGGTTCGTGTCCTCGCCACCGCGATTCACGTTTTTTGAATTACATTGATCACACTTAGACTTAAATGTTTCTTTCTTACCACAACCATAACAAAATACTGTTCTGGGTTTTCGACATTGAGGATAGTTGTGACCAGATAAACCGCAATTCCAACATCGAGAACTAGATATTGTAGATACATTATTAGATTGACCACGGGAAAAAAACCTGTTAGTCATAGAGGAGGTAGAATTTGAGTCACGAACAGGTCTACTGAGGTCTGGTTCCAAGAGGCCGGTATCATGAGTCGGTGGACCTTTATAACGACTGGCCCATATTCTAGATTCTTCCAGCTTTTTACACATTTCGGTAAGCTCACTGACTGTCCGGGGATTATACATCGCTAACCCTGAAATGAAAAATGGCAGCAGATTCCTACGAATTTTCCTAACCCTTGTTGGTTCACCAGGCTTGTTCGTCAACCTGTTGAAAAGACCTTCCATCGAAGAAATATATAAAGACACCCTTTCGTTGGAACCCTGGGTCCTTGCGTTGATCTCCTGTTCCAAGTCCTCTTCGTAAAAGTACGGAAGGAAATCCCTTTTCAACTCACCTACGAGCTCATCCCAAGTTTGAAATTTACCTCTGTTATTAACAAACCACGTCCATGCAGATCCCCTAAATAAGTCACAAGCAGATTGGAAAAGTTCTTGCTTCGTTATACCTCGAGCCTGTCTTAATAATTCAACCTTTTCCAAAAATGAATTTACTGACTCAGTCTGGATAGAACCTGTGAAATAAATATTCCATTTATGTGGAGCCACAAATGAACCATTCGATGAACTACCATAATGTACAGGAGCATTCACCTGAGTGGGGGTAGAAGACCTAGCAGGAGAGACCTTCAAATCGAGATCAGCCTCCAACTCTAAAACCTCATACTCAACCTTTTGCTTCGTCAAAATCTCAGGATCCTCATCAGCAACTAACTTAGATAATCGATTAGACACGTGAGTTAAACGACTAGAAATTCTAGTATAGGTAGGATCATCTCTATTACCGCTAAAGTCAGAAATAACCTTTCTCAAATCAATGATAGATTCACCGATTTCTTCTACGTCTTTAGAATGAGAATATGGATTTGTTACGGCATGAAAACTGCGATTAGCTTTTTCCTGACTAAGGAGTCCTCTTAATATTTTTCTCTTAGTATCAATATCTCCAGTAGGTTCAACACCTCGAGTTTTAATTTCATATATCAGTTCATTAACCTTCAAGTGATTAGGATTCATATTGTGTCGAATTTCAAGGTATATACGCAGTTACGAAAAAATTCAAAAATAAGTGAAAGTTTAGTGAATTTCGGGAAAAATGAAATATATCTTCGGAAAATTTGCGATAAAGAAAAAAAAAATTTGAATAATTAAATATCGAGAAGGAAGGAGTTCGCTCAAAAGCAAATATTTCCAGTAAACATAATATGTGTTAGTAAATTTTGAACAAATTCTGTCGGATCAGTTATTTCACAAATATTGTCTCCAACAAGCAAGACTTCAAAGAAAAAGAGAAGAAAAGCAAGTTAAGCACTGTGAAGCTCTCAAAAGAAATGGCGTGCCCCACGTTGGGCGCCAATTGTGTAACCTACAGTTGCACTTAGGCCTATCGGCTGCTCAGATGGATACGGTGAGGGGTGAGTCCCCAAAAATTACTTCACAAAACCTAACTTTAGTTGGGCGCCAGGTTTACCACGTAAACCAAGAGAAATCTTGCTTAAGGGAAGTTTCAAGAAAATGGTTTTTACAATTTTATTAAAATAAAAAAATTTACAGAAGAAAAATAAGTTATGATTGCTGAAGGCTGATTATATGGAAAAAATACAAATTAGGCTTTACTGGAAGATAATGGGCTCCAGACAGAATTTGGATTTGTTCGAATTAGAAACAGAAATTTTGAGACCTCACTTCTTGTTCCTTTATTCTGGGTGTTTAACGTTGGATGGTAGTTCGAAAAAAACTTCAGTTCTCTCAGGTTCAATCCAGGTGCTAGAAATTTTGTGTTTCAATTGGTGGAGGCTCGCTGGGTGGATGCTAGCCAAAAGGTTTTCGATGACGAAATTCTGATCTTCGTAAGAATCAGTGGCTTTAGACAGTGTTGGTCTCCTCCAATATCGACTGATACTCCAGCATGCAGTGCAGAATAAATAAGAATTAGTAGTGGTCAAAATGGTGGTCGATTTAGGTATATTCTGTTCTAACTCCTCCGGCAATATGCTAATCAAAATCAGCAGGTACAATATCATATGAGTTTTCAGCCAAATAATTCCAGAGATTTATAGTTATATGCAATCGGTACAATATCATATGAGTTTTCAGCCAAATAATTTATATGCAATCGAACAGGATAGAAAAAAAATTATACAACTAGGTATTATTGTCTACTTTCCGGAAAGAGAGAAAAAGAACAGATTCGATATATATTTTAAATTTAAATGAATAATTGAATTTACAATAAAAGGTTAATAAATGATCCGAAGGAATCATACAAGAAAATATAAAAATGGGGACAAAAAAGGGAGCATGTACTCTGGCGACTAAAGAAATGAAAGAAAAAAAATGTTGATAAATAAAATCCCAACCCACTAATATGAGCAAGGATATAATTATTTAATTCAAAAAATGAAATTTCTGAATAAGGAAAAGAATTAGATCACTCTAATTAAATTAAATCAGTAAAGAGAAATGATAATAATTCACCAGATATAAGCACTCACTTTTTGTCACCTCTTCACAACGTATCAGTCTAAATTTGAGTTCATTTTAAGGTCAATTCAAATGGAAATCGAAATGAACGACTTCCCTCCTTCTTCGGAAAAATCCGGTTTTATTATTCCGTATATTACGGAAGCAGTAGCGTCACGGCGATGAGGATTCAGGGTTGTAACGAGAGATCGTTACAACCCTTACCCTTACCCTTACCCTTTCCCTTACCCTTACCCTTGCTTTTACCCTTAAGCTTACCCTTACCCTTACCCTTACCCTTACCCTTACCCTAACCCTTACCCTTACCCTTACCCTTACCCTTACCCTTACCCTTACCCTTACCCTTACCCTTATTCTTACCCTTACACTTACCCTTACCCTTGCTATTACCCTTATGCTTACCCTTACCCTTACCCTTACCCTCATTCTTACCCTTACCCTTATCCTTACCCTTACCCTTACCCTTACCCTTACCCTTACCCTTACCCTTACCCTTACCCTTACCCTTACCCTTACCCTTACCCTTACCCTTACCCTTATTCTTACCCTTACCCTTACCCTTACCCTACCCTTATCCTTATTCTTACCCTTACCCTTACCCTTACCCTTAACCTTACCCTTACCCTTACCCTTACCCTTACCCTTACCCTTACCCTTACCCTTACCCTTACCCTTACCCTTTCCCTTACCCTTACCCTTACCCTTACCCTTACCCTTACCCTTACCCTTACCCTTACCCTTACCCTTACCCTTGCTTTTACCCTTAAGCTTACCCTTACCCTTACCCTTACCCTTAACCTTACCCTTACCCTTACCCTTACCCTTACCCTTACCCTTATTCTTACTCTTACCCTTACCCTTTTTCTTAATCTTACCCTTACCATTACATTTGCTTTTACCCTTAAGATTACCCTTACCCTTATCCTTACCCTTACCCTTACCCTTAAGCTTACCCTTACCCTTACCCTTACCCTTACCCTTACCCTTACCCTTACCCTTACCCTTACCCTTACCCTTACCCTTACCCTTACCCTTACCCTTACCCTTACCCTTACCCTTACCCTTACCCTTACCCTTACCCTTACCATTACCCTTGCTTTTACCCTTAAGATTACCCTTACCCTTATCCTTACCCTTACCCTTACCCTTAAGCTTACCCTTACCCTTACCCTTACCCTTACCCTTACCCTTACCCTTACCCTTACCCTTACCCTTACCCTTACCCTTACCCTTACCCTTACCCTTATTCTTACTCTTACCCTTACCCTTGCTTTTACCCTTAAGCTTACCCTTACCCTTACCCTCACTTTTACTCTCACTCTTACCCTTACCCTTACCCTTACCCTTATTCTTACTCTTACCCTTACCCTTACCCTTGCTATTACCCTTAAGCTTACCCTTACCCTTACCCTTACCCTTACCCTTATTATTACTCTTACCCTTACCCTTACCTCTGCTTTTACCCTTAAGCTTACCCTTACCCTTACCCTTACCCTTACCCTTACCCTTACCCTTACCCTTACCCTTACCCTTACCCTTACCCTTACCCTTACCCTTACCCTTACCCTTACCCTTACCCTTACCCTTACCCTTACCCTTACCCTTACCCTTACCCTTACCCTTACCCTTACCCTTACCCTTACCCTTACCCTTACCCTTACCCTTACCCTTACCCTTACCCTTACCCTTACCCTTGCTTTTACCCTTAAGCTTACCCTTACCCTTACCCTTACACTTACCCTTACCCTTACCCTTACCCTTACCCTTACCCTTACCCTTACCCTTACCCTTACCCTTACCCTTACCCTTACCCTTGCTTTTACCCTTAGGCTTACCCTTACCTTTACCCTTACCCTTACCCTTGCTTTTACCCTTACCCTTACCCTTACCCTTACCCTTGCCCTTACCCTTATTCTTACTCTTACCCTTACCCTAACCCTTACCCTTACCCTTACCCTTACTCTTATTCTTACCCTTACCCTTACCCTTATCCTTACCCTTACCCTTACCCTTAAGCTTACCCTTACCCTTACCCTTACCCTTACCCTTACCCTTACCCTTACCCTTACCCTTACCCTTACCCTTACCCTTACCCTTACCCTTTCCCTTACCCTTACTCTTGCTTTTACCCTTAAGCTTACCCTTACCCTTACCCTTACCCTTACCCTTACCCTTACCCTTACCCTTACCCTTACCCTTACCCTTACCCTTACCCTTACCCTTACCCTTACCCTTACCCTTACCCTTACCCTTACCCTTACCCTTACCCTTACCCTTACCCTTACCCTTACCCTTACCCTTATTCTTACCCTTACTCTTACCCTTACCCTTGCTTTTACCCTTATGCTTACCCTTACCCTTACCCTTACCCTTACCCCTATTCTTACCCTTACCCTTATCCTTACCCTTACCCTTACCCTTACCCTTACCCTTACCCTTACCCTTACCCTTACCCTTACCCTTATTCTTACCCTTACCCTTACCCTTACCCTACCCTTATCCTTATTCTTTCCCTTACCCTCACCCTTACCCTAACCCTTACCCTTACCCTTACCCTTACCCTTACCCTTACCCTTACCCTTACCCTTACCCTTACCCTTACCCTTACCCTTACCCTTACCCTTACCCTTACCCTTACCCTTACCCTTACCCTTACCCTTACCCTTACCCTTACCCTTACCCTTACCCTTACCCTTGCTTTTACCCTTAAGCTTACCCTTACCCTTACCCTTACCCTTACCCTTAACCTTACCCTTACCCTTACCCTTACCCTTACCCTTATTCTTACTCTTACCCTTACCCTTATTCTTAATCTTACCCTTACCATTACCCTTGCTTTTACCCTTAAGATTACCCTTACCCTTATCCTTACCCTTACCCTTACCCTTAAGCTTACCCTTACCCTTACCCTTACCCTTACCCTTACCCTTACCCTTACCCTAACCCTTACCCTTACCTTTACCCTTACCCTTACCCTTACCCTTACCCTTGATTTTACCCTTAAGCTTACCCTTACCCTTACCCTTACCCTTACCCTTACCCTTACCCTTACCCTTGCTTTTACCCTTAAGCTTACCCGTACCCTTACTCTTACCCTTACCCTTACCCTCACCCTTACCCTTACCATTACCCTTACCCTTACCCTTACCCTTACCCTTACCCTTACCCTTACCCTTACCCTTATTCTTACCCTTACCCTTACCCTTACCCTTGCTTTTACCCTTAAGCTTACCCTTACCCTTACCCTTACCCTTACCCTTACCCTTACCCTTACCCTTACCCTTACCCTTACCCTTACCCTTACCCTTGCTTTTACCCTTAAGCTTACCCTTACCCTTACCCTTACCCTTACCCTTACCCTTACCCTTACCCTTACCCTTACCCTCACCCTTGCTTTTACCCTTAGGCTTACCCTTACCTTTACCCTCACCCTTACCCTTTCCCTTACCCTTACCCTTACCCTTACCCTTACCCTTGCTTTTACCCTTAAGCTTACCCTTACCCTTACCCTTACCCTTACCCTTACCCTCACCCTTACCCTAACCCT
>CAUEHS010000814.1:0-78529 GCA_958510865.1 Myrrha octodecimguttata | reverse complement strand
CTTACCCTTACCCTTACCCTTACCCTTACCCTTACCCTTACCCTTGCTTTTACCCTTAGGCTTACCCTTACCTTTACCCTTACCCTTACCCTTACCATTACCCTTACCCTTGCTTTTACCCTTAAGCTTACCCTTACCCTTACCCTTACCCTTACCCTTACCCTTACCCTTACCCTTGCTTTTACCCTTAAGCTTACCCTTACCCTTACCCTTACCCTTACCCTTACCCTTACCCTTACCCTTACCCTCACCCTTGCTTTTACCCTTAAGCTTACCCTTACCCTTACCCTTACCCTTACCCTTACCCTTACCCTTGCTTTTACCCTTAAGCTTACCCTTACCCTTACCCTTACCCTTACCCTTACCCTTGCTTTTACCCTTAGGCTTACCCTTACCCTTACCCTTACCCTTACCCTTGCTTTTACCCTTAAGCTTACCCTTACCCTTACCCTTACCCTTACTCTTACCCTTACCCTTACCCTTACCCTTACCCTTACCCTTGCTTTTACCCTTAGGCTTACCCTTACCTTTACCCTTACCCTTATCCTTACCCTTACCCTTACCCTAACCCTTACCCTTACCCTTACCCTTGCTTTTACCCTTAAGCTAACCCTTACCCTTACCCTTACCCTTACCCTTACCCTTAACCTTACCCTTACCTTTGCTTTTACCCTTAAGCTCACCCTTACCCTTACCCTTACCCTTACCCTTACACTTACCCTTACCCTGACCCTTACCCTTGCTTGTACCCTTAAGCTTACCCTTACCCTTACCCTTACCCTTACCCTTAAGCTTACCCTTACCCTTACCCTTACCCTTACCCTTACCCTTGCTTTTACCCTTAAGCTTACCCTTACCCTTACCCTTACCCTTACCCTTACCCTTGCTTTTACCCTTAAGCTTACCCTTACCCTTACCCTTACCCTTAAGCTTACCCTTACCCTTACCCTTACCCTTACCCTTACCCTTACCCTTACCCTTGCTTTTACCCTTAAGCTTACCCTTACCCTTACCCTTACCCTTACCCTAACCCTTACCCTTAACCTTACCCTTACCCTTACCCTTACCCTTGCTTTTACCCTTAGGCTTACCCTTACCTTTACCCTTACCATTACCCTTACCCTTACCCTTACCCTTACCCTTACCCTTGCTTTTACCCTTAAGCTTACCCTTACCCTTACCCTTACCTTACCCTTACCCTTACCCTTACCCCTTACCCTTACCCTTACCCTTACCCTTACCCTTACCCTTGCTTTTACCCTTAAGCTTACCCTTACCCTTACCCTTACCCTTACCCTTACCCTTACCCTTACCCTTACCCTTACACTTACCCTTACCCTTGCTTTTACCCTTAAGCTTACCCTTACCCTTACCCTTACTCTTACCCTTACCCTTACCCTTACCCTTACCCTTGCTTTTACCCTTAAGCTTACCCTTACCCTTACCTTTACCCTTACCCTTACCCCTTACCCTTACCCTTACCCTTACCCTTACCCTTACCCTTACCCTTACCCTTACCCTTTCCCTTACCCTTACCCTTGCTTTTACCCTTAGGCTTACCCTTACCTTTAGCCTTACCCTTACCCTAACCCTTACCCTTACCCTTACCCTTACCCTCGCTTTTACCCTTAAGCTTACCCTTACCCTTACCCTTACCCTTACCCTTACCCTTACCCTTACCCTTGCTTTTACCCTTAGGCTTACCCTTACCCCTTACCCTTACCCTTACATTTACCCTTGCTTTTACCCTTAGGCTTACCCTTACCCTTACCCTTACCCTTACCCTTAAGCTTACCCTTACCCTTACCCTTACCCTTACCCTTACCCTTACCCCTTACCCTTACCCATACTTTTACCCTTAAGCTTACCCTTACCCTTACCCTTACCCTTACCCTTACCCTTACCCTTACCCTTACCCTTACCCTTACCCTTACCCTTACCCTTACCCTTACCCTTACCCTTACCCTTACCCTTGCTTTGACCCTTAGGCTTACCCTTACCTTTACCCTTACCCTTACCCTTACCCTTACCCTAACCCTTACCCTTACCCTTACCCTTACCCTTGCTTTTACCCTTAAGCTTACCCTTACCCTTACCCTTACCCTTACCCTTGCTTTTACCCTTAAGCTTACCCTTACCCTTACCCTTACCCTTACCCTTACCTTACCCTTGCTTTTACCCTTAGGCTTACCCTTACCCTTACCCTTACCCTTGCTTTTACCCTTAAGCTTACCCTTACCCTTACCCTTACCCTTACCCTTACCCTTACCCTTACCCTCACCCTTACCCTTACCCTTACTCTTACCCTTACCCTTGCTTTTACCCTTAGGCTTAACCTTACCTTTACCCTTACCCTTACCCTTACCCTTACCCTTACCCTTACCCTTACCCTTACCCTTACCCTTACCCTTACCCTTACCCTTACCCTTACCCTTACCCTTACCCTTACCCTTACCCTTACCCTTACCCTTACCCTTACCCTTACCCTTACCCTTGCTTTTACCCTTAAGCTTACCCTTACCCTTACCCTTACCCTTACTCTTACCCTTACCCTTACCCTTGCTTTTACCGTTAAGCTTACCCTTACCCTTACCCTTACCCTTACCCTTACCCTCACCCTTACCCTTACCCTTACCCTTGCTTATACCCTTAAGCTTACCCTTACCCTTACCCTTACCCTTACCCTTACCCTTACCCTTACCTTACCCTTACCCTTACCCTTACCCTTACCCTTACCCTTACCCTTACCCTTGCTTTTACCCTTAGGCTTACCCTTACCTTTACCCTTACCCTTACCCTTACCCTTACCCTTACCCTTACCCTTACCCTTGCTTTTACCCTTAAGCTTACCCTTACCCTTACCCTCACCCTTACCCTTACCCTTACCCTAACCCTTACCCTTGCTTTTACCCTTAAGCTTACCCTTACCCTTACCCTTACCCTTACCCTTACCCTTACCCTTACCCTTACCCTTACCCTTACCCTTACCCTTACCCTTACCCTTACCCTTGCTTTTACCCTTAAGCTTACCCTTACCCTTACCCTTACCCTTACCCTTACCCTTACCCTTACCCTTACCCTTACCCTTACCCTTACCCTTACCCTTATCCTTACCCTTGCTTTTACCCTTAAGCTTACCCTTACCCTTACCCTTACCCTTACCCTTACCCTTACCCTTACCCTTACCCTTGCTTTTACTCTTAGGCTTACCCTTACCTTTACCCTTACCCTTACCCTTACCCTTACCCTCACCCTTACCCTTACCCTTGCTTTTACCCTTAAGCTTACCCTTACCCTTACCCTTACCCTTACCCTTGCTTTTACCCTTAAGCTTACCCTTACCCTTACCCTTAACCTTACCCTTACCCTTGCTTTTACCCTTAGGCTTACCCTTACCCTTACCCTTAGCCTTACCCTTGCTTTAACCCTTGAGCTTACCCTTACCCTTACCCTTACTCTTACCCTTACCCTTACCCTTACCCTTACCCTTACCCTTACCCTTACCCTTACCCTTACCCTTACCCTTACCCTTGCTTTTACCCTTAGCTTACCCTTACCTTTACCCTTACCCTAACCCTTACCCTTACCCTTACCCTTACCCTTACCCTTGCTTTTACCCTTAAGCTTACCCTTACCCTTACCCTTACCCTTACCCTTACCCTTACCCTTACCCTTACCCTTACCCTTACCCTTACCCTTACCCTTACCCTTACCCTTGCTTTTACCCTTAAGCTTACCCTTACCCTTACCCTTACCCTTACCCTTACCCTTACCCTTACCCTTACCCTTACCCTTACCCTTGCTTTTACCCTTAAGCTTACCCTTACCCTTACCCTTACCCTTACCCTTACCCTTACCCTTACCTTTACCCTTACCCTTACCCTTACCCTTACCTTTACCCTTGCTTTTACCCTTAGGCTTACCCTTACCTTTACCCTTACCCTTACCCTTACCCTTACCCTTACCCTTGCTTTTACCCTTAAGCTTACCCTTACCCTTACCCTTACCCTTAAGCTTACCCTTACCCTTACCCTTACACTTACCCTTACCCTTACCCTTACCCTTACCCTTACCCTTACCCTTACCCTTACCCTTGCTTTTACCCTTAAGCTTACCCTTACCCTTACCCTTACCCTTACCCTTACCCTTACTTTTACCCTTAAGCTTACCCTTACCCTTACCCTTAAGCTTACCCTTACCCTTACCCTTACCCTTACCCTTACCCTTACCCTTACCCTTACCCTTACCCTTACCCTTACCCTTGCCCTTACCCTTACCCTTGCTTTTACCCTTAAGCTTACCCTTACCCTTACCCTTACCCTTAAGCTTACCCTTACCCTTACCCTTACCCTTACCCTTACCCTTAACCTTACCCTTGCTTTTACCCTTAAGCTTACCCTTACCCTTACCCTTACCCTTACCCTTAAGCTTACCCTTACCCTTACCCTTACCCTTACCCTTACCCTTGCTTTTACCCTTAAGCTTACCCTTACCCTTACCCTTACCCTTACCCTTAAGCTTACCCTTACCCTTACCCTTACCCTTACCCTTACCCTTACCCTTACCCTTACCCTTACCCTTACCCTTGCTTTTACCCTTAAGCTTACTCTTACCCTTACCCTTACCCTTACCCTTGCTTTTACCCTTAAGCTTACCCTTACCCTTACCCTTACCCTTACCCTTACCCTTAAGCTTACCCTTACCCTTACCCTTACACTTACCCTTACCCTTACCCTTACCCTTACCCTTACCCTTACCCTTGCTTTTACCCTTAAGCTTACCCTTACCCGTACCCTTACCCTTACCCTTACCCTTACCCTTACCCTTACCCTTACCCTTACCCTTGCTTTTACCCTTAGGCTTACCCTTACCTTTACCCTTACCCTTACCCTTACCCTTACCCTTACCCTTACCCTTACCCTTACCCTTGCTTTTACCCTTAAGCTTACCCTTACCCTTACCCTTACCCTTACCCTTACCCTTACCCTTACCCTTGCTTTTACCCTTGAGCTTACCCTTACCCTTACCCTTACCCTTACCCTTACCCTTGCTTTTACCCTTAGGCTTACCCTTACCCTTACCCTAACCCTTACCCTTACCCTTGCTTTTACCCTTAAGCTTACCCTTACCCTTACCCTTACCCTTACCCTTACCCTTACCCTTACCCTTACCCTTACCCTTACCCTTACCCTTACCCTTACCCTTACCCTTACCCTTACCCTTACCCTTACCCTTACCCTTACCCTTACCCTTACCCTTACCCTTACCCTTGCTTTTACCCTTAGGCTTACCCTTACCTTTACCCTTACCCTTACCCTTACCCTTACCCTTACCCTTGCTTTTACCCTTAAGCTTACCCTTACCCTTACCCTTACCCATACCCTTACCCTTACCCTTACCCTTACCCTTACCCTTACCCTTGCTTTTACCCTTAAGCTTACCCTTACCCTTACCCTTACCCTTACCCTTACCCTTACCCTTACCCTTACCCTTACCCTTACCCTCACCCTTGCTTTTACCCTTAAGCTTACCCTTACCCTTACCCTTACCATTACCCTTACCCTTACCCTTGCTTTTACCCTTAAGCTTACCCTTACCCTTACCCTTACCCTTGCTTTTACCCTTAGGCTTACCCTTACCCTTACCCTTACCCTTACCCTTGCTTTTACCCTTAAGCTTACCCTTACCCTTACCCTTACCCTTACTCTTACCCTCACCCTCACCCTTACCCTTACCCTTGCTTTTACCCTTAGGCTTACCCTTACCTTTACCCTTACCCTTACCCTTACCCTTACCCTTACCCTTACCCTTACCCTTACCCTTACCCTTACCCTTACCCTTACCCTTAATCTTGCTTTTACCCTTAAGCTTACCCTTATCCTTACCCTTACCCTTACCCTTACCCTTACCCTTATCCTTACCCTTACCCTTACCCTTACCCTTACTCTTACCCTTACCCTTGCTTTTACCCTTAAGCTTACCCTTACCCTTACCCTTACTCTTACCCTTACCCTTGCTTTTACCCTTAAGCTTACCCTTACCCTTACCCTTACCCTTACCCTTAAGCTTACCCTTACCCTTACCCTTACCCTTACCCTTACCCTTACCCTTACCCTTACCCTTGCTTTTACCCTTAAGCTTACCCTTACCCTTACCCTTACCCTTACCCTTGCTTTTACCCTTAAGCTTACCCTTACCCTTACCCTTACCCTTACCCTTACCCTTAAGCTTACCCTTACCCTTACCCTTACCCTTACCCTTACCCTTACCCTTGCTTTTACCCTTAAGCTTACCCTTACCCTTACCCTTACCCTTACCCTTACCTTACCCTTACCCTTACCCTTACCCTTACCCTTACCCTTACCCTTACCCTTACCCTTACCCTTACCCTTACCCTTACCCTTACCCTTACCCTTACCCTTACCCTTGCTTTTACCCTTAGGCTACCCTTACCTTTACCCTTACCATTACCCTTACCCATACCCTTACCCTTACCCTTACCCTTACCCTTGCTTTTACCCTTAAGCTTACCCTTACCCTTACCTTTACCTTTCCCTTACCCTTACCCTTACCCTTACCCTTACCCTTACCCTTACCCTTACCCTTACCCTTACCCTTGCTTTTACCCTTAAGTTTACCCTTACCCTTACCCTTACCCTTACCCTTACCCTTACCTTACCTTGCTTTTACCCTTAAGCTTACCCTTACCCTTACTCTTACCCCTACCCTTACCCTTACCCTTACCCTTACCCTTACCCTTACCCTTACCCTTACCCTTGCTTTTACCCTTAGGCTTACCCTCACCTTTACCCTTACCCTTACCCTTACCCTTACCCTTACCCTTACCCTTACCCTTGCTTTTACCCTTAAGCTTACCCTTACCCTTACCCTTACCCTTACCCTTAGCCTTACCCTTACCCTTGCTTTTACCCTTAAGCTTACCCTTACCCTTACCCTTACCCTTACCCTTACCCTTGCTTTTACCCTTAGGCTTACCCTTACCCTTACCCTTACCCTTACCCTTAAGCTTACCCTTACCCTTACCCTTACCCTTACCCTTACCCTTACCCTTACCCTTACCCTTACCCTTACCCTTACCCTTACCCTTACCCTTACCCTTGCTTTTACCCTTAAGCTTACCCTTACCCTTACCCTTGCCCTTACCCTTACCCTTACCCTTACCCTTACCCTTACCCTTACCCTTACCCTTACCCTTACCCTTACTTAGGGTAAGGGTAAGGGTAAGCTTAAGGGTAAAAGCAAGGGTAAGGGTAAGGGTAAGGGTAAGGGTAAGGGTAAGGGTGAGGGTAAGCTTAAGGGTAAGGGTAAGGGTAAGGGTAAGCTTAAGGGTAAAAGCAAGGGTAAGGGTAAGGGTAAGGGTAAGGGTAAGGGTAAGCTTAAGGGTAAGGGTAAGGGTAAGGGTAAGGGTAAGGGTAAGCTTAAGGGTAAAAGCAAGGGTAAGGGTAAGGGTAAGGGTAAGGGTAAGGGTAAGGGTAAGGGTAAGGGTAAGGGTAAGGGTAAGGGTAAGGGTAAGGGTAAGGGTAAGGGTAAGGGTAAGGGTAAGGGTAATCTTAAGGGTAAGGGTAAGGGTAAGGGTAAGCTTAAGGGTAAAAGCAAGGGTAAGGGTAAGGGTAAGGGTAAGGGTAAGGGTAAGCTTAAGGGTAAAAGCAAGGGTAAGGGTAAGGGTAAGGGTAAGGGTAAGGGTAAGGGTAAGGGTAAGGGTAAGGGTAAGGGTAAGGGTAAGGGTAAGCTTAAGAGTAAGGGTAAGGGTAAGGGTAAGCTTAAGGGTAAAAGCAAGGGTAAGGGTAAGGGTAAGGGTAAGGGTAAGGGTAAAGGTAAGGGTAAGCCTAAGGGTAAAAGCAAGGGTAAGGGTAAGGGTAAGGGTAAGGGTAAGGGTAAGGGTAAGGGTAAGGGTAAGGGTAAGGGTAAGGGTAAGCTTAAGGGTAAAAGCAAGGGTAAGGGTAAGGGTAAGGGTAAGGGTAAGGGTAAGGGTAAGGGTAAGGGTAAGGGTAAGGGTAAGCTTAAGGGTAAAAGCAAGGGTAAGGGTAAGGGTAAGGGTAAGGGTAAGGGTAAGGGTAAGGGTAAGGGTAAGGGTAAGGGTAAGGGTAAGGGTAAGGGTAAGCTTAAGGGTAAAAGCAAGGGTAAGGGTAAGGGTAAGGGTAAGGGTAAGGGTAAGGGTAAGGGTTAGGGTAAGGGTAAAGGTAAGGGTAAGCCTAAGGGTAAAAGCAAGGGTAAGGGTAAGGGTAAGGGTAAGGGTAAGGGTAAGGGTAAGGGTAAGGGTAAGAGTAAGGGTAAGGGTAAGGGTAAGGGTAAGCTTAAGGGTAAAAGCAAGGGTAAGGGTAAGGGTAAGGGTAAGGGTAAGCCTAAGGGTAAAAGCAAGGGTAAGGGTAAGGGTAAGGGTAAGGGTAAGGGTAAGGGTAAGGGTAAGCTTAAGGGTAAAAGCAAGGGTAAGGGTAATGGTAAGGGTAAGGGTAAGGGTAAAGGTAAGGGTAAGCCTAAGGGTAAAAGCAAGGGTAAGGGTAAGGGTAAGGGTAAGGGTAAGGGTTAGGGTAAGGGTAAGGATAAGGGTAAGGGTAAGGGTAAGGGTAAGGGTAAGGGTAAGGGTAAGGGTAAGGGTAAGGGTAAGGGTAAGGGTAAGGGTAAGGGTAAGCTTAAGGGTAAAAGCAAGGGTAAGGGTAAGGGAAAGGGTAAGGGTAAGCCTAAGGGTAAAAGCAAGGGTAAGGGTAAGGGTAAGGGTAAGGGTAAGCTTAAGGGTAAAAGCAAGAGTAAGGGTAAGGGTAAGGGTAAGGGTAAGGGTAAGGGTAAGCTTAAGGGTAAAAGCAAGGGTAAGGGTAAAGGTAAGGGTAAGGGTAAGGGTAAGGGTAAGGGTAAGGGTAAGGGTAAGGGTAAAGGTGAGGGTAAGCCTAAGGGTAAAAGCAAGGGTAAGGGTAAGGGTAAGGGTAAGGGTAAGGTTAAGGGTAAGGGTAAGGGTAAGCTTAAGGGTAAAAGCAAGGGTAAGGGTAAGGGTAAGGGTAAGGGTAAGGGTAAGGGTAAGGGTAAGGGTAAGGGTAAGGGTAAGGGTAAGGGTAAGGGTAAGGGTAAGGGTAAGCTTAAGGGTAAGGGTAAGGGTAAGGGTAAGGGTAAGCTTAATGGTAAAAGCAAGGGTAAGGGTAAGGGTAAGGGTAAGGGTAAGCTTAAGGGTAAAAGCAAGGGTAAGGGTAAGGGTAAGGGTAAGGGTAAGGGTAAGGGTAAGGGTAAGGGTAAGGGTAAGGGTAAGCTTAAGGGTAAGGGTAAGGGTAAGGGTAAGGGTAAGCTTAAGGGTAAAAGCAAGGGTAAGGGTAAGGGTAAGGGTAAGGGTAAGGGTAAGGGTAAGCTTAAGGGTAAGGGTAAGGGTAAGGGTAAGGGTAAGCTTAAGGGTAAAAGCAAGGGTAAGGGTAAGGGTGAGGGTAAGGGTAAGGGTAAGGGTAAGCTTAAGGGTAAGGGTAAGGGTAAGGGTAAGGGTAAGCTTAAGGGTAAAAGCAAGGGTAAGGGTAAGGGTAAGGGTAAGGGTAAGGGTAAGGGTAAGGGTAAGGGTAAGGGTAAGGGTAAGGGTAAGGGTAATGGTAAGGGTAAGGGTAAGGGAAAGCTTAAGGGTAAGGGTAAGGGTAAGGGTAAGGGTAAGCTTAAGGGTAAAAGCAAGGGTAAGGGTAAGGGTAAGGGTAAGGGTAAGAGTAAGCTTAAGGGTAAAAGCATGGGTAAGGGTAAGGGTAAGGGTAAGGGGAAGGGTAAGGGTAAGGGTAAGGGTAAGGGTAAGGGTAAGGGTAAGGGTAAGGGTAAGCTTAAGGGTAAGGGTAAGGGTAAGGGTAAGCTTAAGGGTAAAAGCAAGGGTAAGGGTAAGGGTAAGGGTAAGGGTAAGGGTAAAGGTAAGGGTAAGCCTAAGGGTAAAAGCAAGGATAAGGGTAAGGGTAAGGGTAAGGGTAAGGGTAAGGGTAATGGTAAGGGTAAGGGTAAGGGTAAGGGTAAGCTTAAGGGTAAAAGCAAGGGTAAGGGTAAGGGTAAGGGTAAGGGTAAGGGTAAGGGTAAGGGTAAGGGTAAGGGTAAGGGTAAGGGTAAGCTTAAGGGTAAAAGCAAGGGTAAGGGTAAGGGTAAGGGTAAGGGTAAGGGTAAGGGTAAGGGTAAGCTTAAGGGTAAAAGCAAGGGTAAGGGTAAGGGTAAGGGTAAGGGTAAGGGTTAGGGTAAGGGTAAAGGTAAGGGTAAGCCTAAGGGTAAAAGCAAGGGTAAGGGTAAGGGTAAGGGTAAGGGTAAGGGTAAGGGTAAGGGTAAGGGTAAGGGTAAGGGTAAGGGTAAGGGTAAGGGTAAGGGTAAGGGTAAGGGTAAGGGTAAGGGTAAGGGTAAGGGTAAGGGTAAGAGTAAGGGTAAGGGTAAGGGTAAGAGTAAGGGTAAGGGTAAGGGTAAGCTTAAGGGTAAAAGCAAGGGTAAGGGAAAGGGTAAGGGTAAGGGTAAGCCTAAGGGTAAAAGCAAGGGTAAGGGTAAGGGTAAGAGTAAGGGTAAGGGTAAGCTAAAGGGTAAAAGCAAGGGTAAGGGTAAGGGTAAGGGTAAGGGTAAGGGTAAGGGTAAGGGTAAGCTTAAGGGTAAAAGCAAGGGTAAGGGTAAGGGTAAGGGTAAGGGTAAGGGTAAGGGTAAGGGTAAAGGTAAGGGTAAGCCTAAGGGTAAAAGCGAGGGTAAGGGTAAGGGTAAGGGTAAGGGTAAGGGTAAGGGTAAGGGTAAGCTTAAGGGTAAAAGCAAGGGTAAGGGTAAGGGTAAGGGTAAGGGTAAGGGTAAGGGTAAGGGTAAGGGTAAGGGTAAGGGTAAGGGTAAGGGTAAGGGTAAGGGTAAGGGTAAGCTTAAGGGTAAAAGCAAGGGTAAGGGTAAGGGTAAGGGTAAGGGTAAGGGTAAAGGTAAGGGTAAGGGTAAGGGTAAGGGTAAGGGTAAGGGTAAGGGTAAGCTTAAGGGTAAAAGCAAGGGTAGGGGTTAGGGTAAGGGTAAGGGTAAGGGTAAGGGTAAGGGTAAGGGTAAGCTTAAGGGTAAAAGCAAGGGTAAGGGTAAGGGTGAGGGTAAGGGTAAGGGTAAGGGTAAGGGTAAGGGTAAGGGTAAGGGTAAGGGTAAGGGTAAGGGTAAGGGTAAGCTTAAGGGTAAAAGCAAGGGTAGGGGTAAGGGTAAGGGTAAGGGTAAGGGTAAGGGTAAGGGTAAGCTTAAGGGTAAAAGCAAGGGTAAGGGTAAGGGTAAGGGTAAGGGTAAGGGTAAGGGTAAGGGTAAGGGTAAGGGTAAGGGTAAGGGTAAGGGTAAGGGTAAGGGTAAGGGTAAGGGTAAGGGTAAGGGTAAAGGTAAGGGTAAGGGTAAGCTTAAGGGTAAAAGCAAGGGTAAGGGTAAGGGTAAGGGTAAGAGTAAGGGTAAGGGTAAGGGTAAGCTTAAGGGTAAAAGCAAGGGTAAGGGTAAGGGTAAGGGTAAGGGTAAGGGTAAGGGTAAGGGTAAGGGTAAGGGTAAGGGTAAGGGTAAGCTTAAGGGTAAAAGCAAGGGTAAGGGTAAGGGTAAGGGTAAGGGTAAGGGTAAGGGTAAGGGTAAGGGTAAGGGTAAGGGTAAGGGTAAGGGTAAGGGTAAGGGTAAGGGTAAGGGTAAGCTTAAGGGTAAAAGCAAGGGTTAGGGTAAGGGTAAGGGTAAGGGTAAGGGTAAGGGTAAGGGTAATGGTAAGGGTAAAGGTAAGGGTAAGCCTAAGGGTAAAAGCAAGGGTAAGGGTAAGGGTAAGGGTAAGGGTAAGGGTAAGGTTAAGGGTAAGGGTTAGGGTAAGGGTAAGGGTAAGGGTAAGGGTAAGCTTAAGGGTAAAAGCAAGGGTAAGGGTAAGGGTAAGGGTAAGGGTAAGGGTAAGGGTAAGGGTAAGGGTAAGCTTAAGGGTAAGGGTAAGGGTAAGGGTAAGGGTAAGGGTAAGCTTAAGGGTAAAAGCAAGGGTAAGGGTAAGGGTAAGGGTAAGCTTAAGGACAAAAGCAAGGGTAAGGGTAAGGGTAAGGGTAAGGGTAAGGGTAAGGGTAAGGGTAAGCTTAAGGGTAAGGGTAAGGGTGAGGGTAAGCTTAAGGGTAAAAGCAAGGGTAAGGGTCAGGGTAAGGGTAAGTGTAAGGGTAAGGGTAAGGGTAAGGGTAAGGGTGAGCTTAAGGGTAAAAGCAAGGGTAAGGGTAAGGTTAAGGGTAAGGGTAAGGGTAAGGGTAAGGGTAAGGGTTAGCTTAAGGGTAAAAGCAAGGGTAAGGGTAAGGGTAAGGGTAAGGGTAAGGGTAAGGGTAAGGGTAAGGGTAAGGGTAAGGGTAAGGGTAAGGGTAAAGGTAAGGGTAAGCCTAAGGGTAAAAGCAAGGGTAAGGGTAAGGGTAAGGGTAAGGGTAAGAGTAAGGGTAAGGGTAAGGGTAAGGTTAAGCTTAAGGGTAAAAGCAAGGGTAAGGGTAAGGGTAAGGGTAAGCCTAAGGGTAAAAGCAAGGGTAAGGGAAAGTGTAAGGGTAAGGGTAAGGGTAAGCTTAAGGGTAAAAGCAAGGGTAAGGGTAAGGGTAAGGGTAAGGGTAAGGGTAAGGGTAAGGGTAAGGGTAAGGGTAAGGGTAAGGGTAAGGGTAAGAGTAAGGGTAAGGGTAAGCTTAAGGGTATAAGCAAGGGTAAGGGTAAGGGTAAGGGTGAGGGTAAGGGTAAGGGTAAGGGTAAGGGTAAGCTTAAGGGTAAAAGCAAGGGTAAGGGTAAGGGTAAGGGTAAGGGTAAGGGTAAGGGTAAGGGTAAGCTCAAGGGTAAAAGCAAGGGTAAGGGTAAGGGTAAGGGTAAGGGTAAGGGTAAGGGTAAGGGAAAGGGTAAGGGTAAGGGTAAGGGTAAGGGTAAGGGTAAGGGTAAGGGTAAGGGTAAAGGTAAGGTTAAGCCTAAGGGTAAAAGCAACGGTAAGGGTAAGGGTAAGGGTAAGGGTAAGGGTAAGGGTAAGGGTAAGGGTAAGGGTAAGGGTAAGGGTAAGGGTAAGGGTAAGGGTAAGGGTAAGGGTAAGGGTAAGGGTAAGGGTAAGGGTAAGGGTAAGCTTAAGGGTAAAAGCAAGGGTAAGTTTAAGGGTAAGGGTAAGGGTAAGCCTAAGGGTAAAAGCAAGGGTAAGGGTAAGGGTAAGGGTAAGGATAAGGGTAAGCTTAAGGGTAAAAGCAAGGGTAAGGGTAAGGGTAAGGGTAAGGGTAAGGGTAAGGGTAAGGGTAAGCTTAAGGGTAAAAGCAAGGGTAAGGGTAAGGGTAAGGGTAAGGGTAAGGGTAAGGGTAAGGGTAAGGGTAAGGGTAAGGGTAAGGGTAAGGGTAAGGGTAAAGGTAAGGGTAAGCCTAAGGGTCAAAGCAAGGGTAAGGGTAAGGGTAAGGGTAAGGGTAAGGGTAAGGGTAAGGGTAAGGGTAAGGGTAAGGGTAAGGGTAAGGGTAAGGGTAAGCTTAAGGGAAAAAGCAAGGGTAAGGGTAAGGGTAAGGGTAAGGGTAAGGGTAAGGGTAAGGGTAAGGGTAAGGGTAAGGGTAAGGGTAAGGGTAAGCTTAAGGGTGAGGGTAAGGGTAAGGGAAAGCCTAAGGGTAAAAGCAAGGGTGAGTGTAAGGGTAAGGGTAAGGGTAAGGGTAAGCTTAAGGGTAAAAGCAAGGGTAAGGGTAAGGGTAAGGGTAAGGGTAAGGGTAAGGGTAAGGGTAAGCTTAAGGGTAAAAGCAAGGGTAAGGGTAAGGGTAAGGGTAAGGGTAAGGGTAAGGGTAAGGGTAAGGGTAAGGCTAAAGGTAAGGGTAAGCCTAAGGGTAAAAGCAAGGGTAAGGGTAAGGGTAAGGGTAAGGGTAAGGGTAAGGGTAAGGGTAAGGGTAAGGGTAAGGGTAAGGGTAAGGGTAAGTTTAAGGGTAAGGGTAAGGGTAAAGGTAAGGGTAAGGGTAAGCTTAAGGGTAAAAGCAAGGGTAAGGGTAAGGGTAAGGGTAAGGGTAAGAGTAAGGGTGAGGGTAAGTGTAAGCTTAAGGGTAAAAGCAAGGGTAAGGGTAAGGGTAAGGGTAAGGGTAAGGGTATGGGTAAGGGTAAGCTTAAGGGTAAAAGCAAGGGTAAGGGTAAGGGTAAGGGTAAGGGTAAGGGTAAGGGTAAGGGTAAGGGTAAGGGTAAGGGTAAGGGTAAGGGTAAGGGTAAGCTTAAGGGTAAAAGCAAGGGTAAGGGTAAGGGTAAGGGTAAGGGTAAGGGTAAGGGTAATGGTAAGGGTAAAGGTAAGGGTAAGCCTAAGGGTAAAAGCAAGGGTAAGGTTAAGGGTAAGGGTAAGGGTAAGGGTAAGGGTAAGGTTAAGGGTGAGGGTTAGGGTAAGGGTAAGGGTAAGGGTAAGGGTAAGCTTAAGGGTAAAAGCAAGGCCTTACCCTTACCCTTACCCTTACCCTTACCCTTACCCTTACCCTTACCCTTACCTTTACCCTTACCCTTGCTTTTACCCTTAGGCTTACCCTTACCTTTACCCTTACCCTTACCCTTACCCTTACCCTTACCCTTGCCTTTACCCTTAAGCTTACCCTTACCCTTACCCTTACCCTTACCCTTACCCTTACCCTTGCTTTTACCCTTAAGCTTACCCTTACCCTTACCCTTACCCTTACCCTTACCCTTGCTTTTACCCTTAGGCTTACCCTTATCCTTACCCTTACCCTTACCCTTAAGTTTACCCTTACCCTTACCCTTACCCTTACCCTTACCCTTACCCTCACCCTTGCTTTTACCCTTAAGCTTACCCTTACCCTTACCCTTACACTTACCCTTACCCTTACCCTTACCCTTACCCTTACCCTTACCCTAACCCTTACCCTTACCCTTGCTTTTACCCTTAGGCTTACCCTTACCTTTACCCTTACCCTTACCCTTACCCTTAAGCTTACCCTTACCCTTACCCTTACCCTTACCCTTACCCTTACCCTTACCCTTACCCTTACCCTTACCCTTACCCTTACCCTTACCCTTACCCTTACCCTTGCTTTTACCCTTAAGCTTACCCTTACCCTTACCCTTACACTTACCCTTACCCTTACCCTTACCCTTACCCTTACCCTTACCCTTACCCTTACCCTTACCCTTACCCTAACCCTTACCCTTACCCTTGCTTTTACCCTTAGGCTTACCCTTACCTTTACCCTTACCCTTACCCTTACCCTTACCCTTACCCTTACCCTTACCCTTACCCTTACCCTTACCCTTGCTTTTACCCTTAAGCTTACCCTTACCCTTACCCTTACCCTTACCCTTACCCTTACCCTTACCCTTACCCTTACCCTTACCCTTGCTTTTACCCTTAAGCTTACCCTTACCCTTACCCTTACCCTTACCCTCACCCTTACCCTTACCCTTACCCTTGCTTTTACCCTTAAGCTTACCCTTACCCTTACCCTTACCCTTACCCTTACCCTTACCCTTACCCTTACCCTTACCCTTACCCTTACCCTTACCCTTACCCTTACCCTTACCCTTGCTTTTACCCTTAAGCTTACCCTTACCCTTACCCTTACCCTTACCCTTACCCTTACCCTTACCCTTACCCTTACCCTTACCCTTACCCTTACCCTTACCCTTACCCTTACCCTTACCCTTACCCTTACCCTTGCTTTTACCCTTAGGCTTACCCTTACCTTTACCCTTTCCCTTACCCTTACCCTTACCCTTACCCTTGCTTTAACCCTTAAGCTTACCCTTACCCTCACCCTTACCCTTACCCTTACCCTTGCTTTTACCCTTAAGCTTACTCTTACCCTTACCCTTACCCTTACCCTTACCCTTGTTTTACCCTTAGGCTTACCCTTACCCTTACCCTTACCCTTACCCTTGCTTTTACCCTTAAGCTTACCCTTACCCTTACCCTTACCCTTACCCTTACCCTTACCCTTACCCTTACCCTTACCTTTACCCTTACCCTTGCTTTTACCCTTAGGCTTACCCTAACCTTTACCCTTACCCTTACCCTTACCCTAACCCTTACCCTTACCCTTACCCTTACCCTTACCCTTACCCTTACCCTTACCCTTACCCTTGCTTTTACCCTTAAGCTTACCCTTACCCTTACCCTTACCCTTACCCTTACCCTTACCCTTGCTTTTACCCTTAAGCTTACCCTTACCCTTACCCTTACCCTCACCCTTACCCTTACCCTTACCCTTGCTTATACCCTTAAGCTTACCCTTACCCTTACCCTTACCCTTACCCTTACCCTTACCCTTATCCTTACCCTTACCCTTACCCTTACCCTTACCCTTGCTTTTACCCTTAGGCTTACCCTTACCTTTACCCTTACCCTTACCCTTACCCTTACCCTTGATTTTACCCTCAAGCTTACCCTTACCCTTACCCTTACCATTACCCTAACCCTTACCCTTGCTTTTACCCTTAAGCTTACCCTTACCCTTACCCTTACCCTTTCCCTTACCCTTACCCTTACCCTTACCCTTACCCTTACCCTTACCCTTACCCTTACCCTTACCCTTACCCTTACCCTTACCCTTACCCTTACCCTTACCCTTGCTTTTACCCTTAAGCTTACCCTTACCCTTACCCTTACCCTTACCCTTACCCTTACCCTTACCCTTACCCTTACCCTTACCCTTACCCTTACCCTTACCCTTACCCTTACCCTTACCCTTGCTTTTAACCTTAAGCTTACCCTTACCCTTACCCTTCACTTACCCTTACCCTTACCCTTACCCTTACCCTTACCCTTACCCTTACCCTTACCCTTACCCTTACCCTTGCTTTTACCCTAAGGCTTACCCTTACCTTTACCCTTACCCTTACCCTTACCCTTGCTTTTACCCTTAAGCTTACACTTAGGGTAAGGGTAAGGGTAAGGGTAAAGGTAAGGGTAAGCCTAAGGGTAAAAGCAAGGGTAAGGGTAAGGGTAAGGGTAAGGGTAAGGGTAAGGGTTAGGGTAAGGGTAAGGATAAGGGTAAGGGTAAGGGTAAGGGTAAGGGTAAGGGTAAGGGTAAGGGTAAGGGTAAGGGTAAGGGTAAGGGTAAGGGTAAGGGTAAGGGTAAGGGTAAGCTTAAGGGTAAAAGCAAGGGTAAGGGTAAGGGAAAGGGTAAGGGTAAGCCTAAGGGTAAAAGCAAGGGTAAGGGTAAGGGTAAGGGTAAGGGTAAGCTTAAGGGTAAAAGCAAGAGTAAGGGTAAGGGTAAGGGTAAGGGTAAGGGTAAGGGTAAACTTAAGGGTAAAAGCAAGGGTAAGGGTAAAGGTAAGGGTAAGGGTAAGGGTAAGGGTAAGGGTAAGGGTAAGGGTAAGGGTAAGGGTAAAGGTAAGGGTAAGCCTAAGGGTAAAAGCAAGGGTAAGGGTAAGGGTAAGGGTAAGGGTAAGGTTAAGGGTAAGGGTAAGGGTAAGCTTAAGGGTAAAAGCAAGGGTAAGGGTAAGGGTAAGGGTAAGGGTAAGGGTAAGGGTAAGGGTGAGGGTAAGGGTAAGGGTAAGGGTAAGGGTAAGGGTAAGCTTAAGGGTAAGGGTAAGGGTAAGGGTAAGGGTAAGCTTAATGGTAAAAGCAAGGGTAAGGGTAAGGGTAAGGGTAAGGGTAAGCTTAAGGGTAAAAGCAAGGGTAAGGGTAAGGGTAAGGGTAAGGGTAAGGGTAAGGGTAAGGGTAAGGGTAAGGGTAAGGGTAAGCTTAAGGGTAAGGGTAAGGGTAAGGGTAAGGGTAAGCTTAAGGGTAAAAGCAAGGGTAAGGGTAAGGGTAAGGGTAAGATAAAGGGTAAGGGTAAGCTTAAGGGTAAGGGTAAGGGTAAGGGTAAGGGTAAGCTTAAGGGTAAAAGCAAGGGTAAGGGTAAGGGTGAGGGTAAGGGTAAGGGTAAGGGTAAGCTTAAGGGTAAGGGTAAGGGTAAGGGTAAGGGTAAGCTTAAGGGTAAAAGCAAGGGTAAGGGTAAGGGTAAGGGTAAGGGTAAGGGTAAGGGTAAGGGTAAGGGTAAGGGTAAGGGTAAGGGTAAGGGTAATGGTAAGGGTAAGGGTAAGGGAAAGCTTAAGGGTAAGGGTAAGGGTAAGGGTAAGGGTAAGCTTAAGGGTAAAAGCAAGGGTAAGGGTAAGGGTAAGGGTAAGGGTAAGGGTAAGCTTAAGGGTAAAAGCATGGGTAAGGGTAAGGGTAAGGGTAAGGGTAAGGGTAAGGGTAAGGGTAAGGGTAAGGGTAAGGGTAAGGGTAAGGGTAAGGGTAAGCTTAAGGGTAAGGGTAAGGGTAAGGGTAAGCTTAAGGGTAAAAGCAAGGGTAAGGGTAAGGGTAAGGGTAAGGGTAAGGGTAAAGGTAAGGGTAAGCCTAAGGGTAAAAGCAAGGATAAGGGTAAGGGTAAGGGTAAGGGTAAGGGTAAGGGTAATGGTAAGGGTAAGGGTAAGGGTAAGGGTAAGCTTAAGGGTAAAAGCAAGGGTAAGGGTAAGGGTAAGGGTAAGGGTAAGGGTAAGGGTAAGGGTAAGGGTAAGGGTAAGGGTAAGGGTAAGCTTAAGGGTAAAAGCAAGGGTAAGGGTAAGGGTAAGGGTAAGGGTAAGGGTAAGGGTAAGGGTAAGGGTAAGCTTAAGGGTAAAAGCAAGGGTAAGGGTAAGGGTAAGGGTAAGGGTAAGGGTAAGGGTTAGGGTAAGGGTAAAGGTAAGGGTAAGCCTAAGGGTAAAAGCAAGGGTAAGGGTAAGGGTAAGGGTAAGGGTAAGGGTAAGGGTAAGGGTAAGGGTAAGGGTAAGGGTAAGGGTAAGGGTAAGGGTAAGGGTAAGGGTAAGAGTAAGGGTAAGGGTAAGGGTAAGAGTAAGGGTAAGGGTAAGGGTAAGCTTAAGGGTAAAAGCAAGGGTAAGGGAAAGGGTAAGGGTAAGGGTAAGCCTAAGGGTAAAAGCAAGGGTAAGGGTAAGGGTAAGGGTAAGGGTAAGGGTAAGCTTAAGGGTAAAAGCAAGGGTAAGGGTAAGGGTAAGGGTAAGGGTAAGGGTAAGGGTAAGCTTAAGGGTAAAAGCAAGGGTAAGGGTAAGGGTAAGGGTAAGGGTAAGGGTAAGGGTAAGGGTAAGGGTAAAGGTAAGGGTAAGCCTAAGGGTAAAAGCGAGGGTAAGGGTAAGGGTAAGGGTAAGGGTAAGGGTAAGGGTAAGGGTAAGCTTAAGGGTAAAAGCAAGGGTAAGGGTAAGGGTAAGGGTAAGGGTAAGGGTAAGGGTAAGGGTAAGGGTAAGGGTAAGGGTAAGGGTAAGGGTAAGGGTAAGGGTAAGGGTAAGCTTAAGGGTAAAAGCAAGGGTAAGGGTAAGGGTAAGGGTAAGGGTAAGGGTAAGGGTAAGGGTAAGGGTAAGGGTAAGGGTAAGGGTAAGGGTAAGGGTAAGGGTAAGGGTAAGGGTAAAGGTAAGGGTAAGGGTAAGGGTAAGGGTAAGGGTAAGGGTAAGGGTAAGCTTAAGGGTAAAAGCAAGGGTAGGGGTTAGGGTAAGGGTAAGGGTAAGGGTAAGGGTAAGGGTAAGGGTAAGGGTAAGCTTAAGGGTAAAAGCAAGGGTAAGGGTAAGGGTAAGGGTAAGGGTAAGGGTAAGGGTAAGGGTAAGGGTAAGGGTAAGGGTAAGGGTAAGGGTAAGGGTAAGGGTAAGCTTAAGGGTAAAAGCAAGGGTAGGGGTAAGGGTAAGGGTAAGGGTAAGGGTAAGGGTAAGGGTAAGCTTAAGGGTGAAAGCAAGGGTAAGGGTAAGGGTAAGGGTAAGGGTAAGGGTAAGGGTAAGGGTAAGGGTAAGGGTAAGGGTAAGGGTAAGGGTAAAGGTAAGGGTAAGGGTAAGCTTAAGGGTAAAAGCAAGGGTAAGGGTAAGGGTGAGGGTAAGAGTAAGGGTAAGGGTAAGGGTAAGCTTAAGGGTAAAAGCAAGGGTAAGGGTAAGGGTAAGGGTAAGGGTAAGGGTAAGGGTAAGGGTAAGGGTAAGGGTAAGGGTAAGGGTAAGGGTAAGCTTAAGGGTAAAAGCAAGGGTAAGGGTAAGGGTAAGGGTAAGGGTAAGGGTAAGGGTAAGGGTAAGGGTAAGGGTAAGGGTAAGGGTAAGGGTAAGGGTAAGGGTAAGGGTAAGCTTAAGGGTAAAAGCAAGGGTAAGGGTAAGGGTAAGGGTAAGGGTAAGGGTAAGGGTAAGGGTAATGGTAAGGGTAAAGGTAAGGGTAAGCCTAAGGGTAAAAGCAAGGGTAAGGGTAAGGGTAAGGGTAAGGGTAAGGGTAAGGGTAAGGTTAAGGGTAAGGGTTAGGGTAAGGGTAAGGGTAAGTGTAAGGGTAAGCTTAAGGGTAAAAGCAAGGGTAAGGGTAAGGGTAAGGGTAAGGGTAAGGGTAAGGGTAAGGGTAAGGGTAAGCTTAAGGGTAAGGGTAAGGGTAAGGGTAAGGGTAAGGGTAAGCTTAAGGGTAAAAGCAAGGGTAAGGGTAAGGGTAAGGGTAAGGGTAAGCTTAAGGACAAAAGCAAGGGTAAGGGTAAGGGTAAGGGTAAGGGTAAGGGTAAGGGTAAGGGTAAGCTTAAGGGTAAGGGTAAGCTTAAGGGTAAGGGTAAGGGTGAGGGTAAGCTTAAGGGTAAAAGCAAGGGTAAGGGTCAGGGTAAGGGTAAGTGTAAGGGTAAGGGTAAGGGTAAGGGTAAGGGTGAGCTTAAGGGTAAAAGCAAGGGTAAGGGTAAGGTTAAGGGTAAGGGTAAGGGTAAGGGTAAGGGTAAGGGTTAGCTTGAGGGTAAAAGCAAGGGTAAGGGTAAGGGTAAGGTTAAGGGTAAGGGTAAGGGTAAGGGTAAGGGTAAGGGTAAGGGTAAGGGTAAGGGTAAAGGTAAGGGTAAGCCTAAGGGTAAAAGCAAGGGTAAGGGTAAGGGTAAGGGTAAGGGTAAGAGTAAGGGTAAGGGTAAGGGTAAGGTTAAGCTTAAGGGTAAAAGCAAGGGTAAGGGTAAGGGTAAGGGTAAGCCTAAGGGTAAAAGCAAGGGTAAGGGAAAGGGTAAGGGTAAGGGTAAGGGTAAGCTTAAGGGTAAAAGCAAGGGTAAGGGTAAGGGTAAGGGTAAGGGTAAGGGTAAGGGTAAGGGTAAGGGTAAGGGTAAGGGTAAGGGTAAGGGTAAGAGTAAGGGTAAGGGTAAGCTTAAGGGTATAAGCAAGGGTAAGGGTAAGGGTAAGGGTGAGGGTAAGGGTAAGGGTAAGGGTAAGGGTAAGCTTAAGGGTAAAAGCAAGGGTAAGGGTAAGGGTAAGGGTAAGGGTAAGGGTAAGGGTAAGGGTAAGGGTAAGGGTAAGGGTAAGCTCAAGGGTAAAAGCAAGGGTAAGGGTTAGGGTAAGGGTAAGGGTAAGGGTAAGGGTAAGGGAAAGGGTAAGGGTAAGGGTAAGGGTAAGGGTAAGGGTAAGGGTAAGGGTAAGGGTAAGGGTAAAGGTAAGGTTAAGCCTAAGGGTAAAAGCAACGGTAAGGGTAAGGGTAAGGGTAAGGGTAAGGGTAAGGGTAAGGGTAAGGATAAGGGTAAGGGTAAGGGTAAGGGTAAGGGTAAGGGTAAGGGTAAGCTTAAGGGTAAAAGCAAGGGTAAGTTTAAGGGTAAGGGTAAGGGTAAGCCTAAGGGTAAAAGCAAGGGTAAGGGTAAGGGTAAGGGTAAGGATAAGGGTAAGCTTAAGGGTAAAAGCAAGGGTAAGGGTAAGGGTAAGGGTAAGGGTAAGGGTAAGGGTAAGGGTAAGGGTAAGCTTAAGGGTAAAAGCAAGGGTAAGGGTAAGGGTAAGGGTAAGGGTAAGGGTAAGGGTAAGGGTAAGGGTAAGGGTAAGGGTAAGGGTAAGGGTAAGGGTAAAGGTAAGGGTAAGCCTAAGGGTCAAAGCAAGGGTAAGGGTAAGGGTAAGGGTAAGGGTAAGGGTAAGGGTAAGGGTAAGGGTAAGGGTAAGGGTAAGGGTAAGCTTAAGGGAAAAAGCAAGGGTAAGGGTAAGGGTAAGGGTAAGGGTAAGGGTAAGGGTAAGGGTAAGGGTAAGGGTAAGGGTAAGGGTAAGGGTAAGCTTAAGGGTAAGGGTAAGGGTAAGGGTAAGCCTAAGGGTAAAAGCAAGGGTGAGTGTAAGGGTAAGGGTAAGGGTAAGGGTAAGCTTAAGGGTAAAAGCAAGGGTAAGGGTAAGGGTAAGGGTAAGGGTAAGGGTAAGGGTAAGGGTAAGCTTAAGGGTAAAAGCAAGGGTAAGGGTAAGGGTAAGGGTAAGGGTAAGGGTAAGGGTAAGGGTAAGGGTAAGGCTAAAGGTAAGGGTAAGCCTAAGGGTAAAAGCAAGGGTAAGGGTAATGGTAAGGGTAAGGGTAAGGGTAAGGGTTAGGGTAAGGGTAAGTTTAAGGGTAAGGGTAAGGGTAAAGGTAAGGGTAAGGGTAAGCTTAAGGGTAAAAGCAAGGGTAAGGGTAAGGGTAAGGGTAAGGGTAAGAGTAAGGGTAAGGGTAAGGGTAAGCTTAAGGGTAAAAGCAAGGGTAAGGGTAAGGGTAAGGGTAAGGGTAAGGGTAAGGGTAAGCTTAAGGGTAAAAGCAAGGGTAAGGGTAAGGGTAAGGGTAAAGGTAAGGGTAAGGGTAAGGGTAAGGGTAAGGGTAAGGGTAAGGGTAAGGGTAAGGGTAAGGGTAAGGGTAAGGGTAAGCTTAAGGGTAAAAGCAAGGGTAAGGGTAAGGGTAAGGGTAAGGGTAAGGGTAAGGGTAAGGGTAAGGGTATGGGTAAGCTTAAGGGTAAGGGTAAGGGTAAGGGTAAGGGTAAGGGTAAGCTTAAGGGTAAAAGCAAGGGTAAGGGTAAGGGTAAGGGTAAGGGTAAGGGTAAGGGTAAGGGTAAGGGTAAGGGTAAGGGTAAGGGTAAGGGTAAGGGTAAGGGTAAGGGTAAGGGTAAGGGTAAGGGTAAGCTTAAGGGTAAGCTTAAGGATAAAAGCAAGGGTAAGGGTAAGGGTAAGGGTAAGGGTAAGGGTAAGGGTAAGGGTAAGCTTAAGGGTAAAAGCAAGGGTAAGGGTAAGGGTAAGGGTAAGGGTAAGGGTAAGGGTAAGGGTAAGGGTAAGCTTAAGGGTAAGGGTAAGGGTAAGGGTAAGCTTAAGGGTAAAAGCAAGGGTAAGGGTAAGGGTAAGGGTAAGGGTAAGGGTAGAGGTAAGGGTAAGCCTAAGGGTAAAAGCAAGGGTAAGGGTAAGGGTAAGGGTAAGGGTAAGGGTAAGGGTAAGGGTAAGGGTAAGCTCAAGGGTAAAAGCAAGGGTAAGGGTAAGGGTTAGGGTAAGGGTAAGGGTAAGGGTAAGGGTAAGGGTAAGCTTAAGGGTAAAAGCAAGGGTAAGGGTAAGGGTAAGGGTAAGGGTAAGGGTAAGGGTAAGGGTAAGGGTAAGGGTAAGGGTAAGGGTAAGGGTAAGGGTAAGGGTAAGCTTAAGGGTAAAAGCAAGGGTAAGGGTAAGGGTAAGGGTAAGGGTAAGGGTTAGGGTAAGGGTAAAGGTAAGGGTAAGCCTAAGGGTAAAAGCAAGGGTAAGGGTAAGGGTAAGGGTAAGGGTAAGGGTAAGGGTAAGGGTAAGGGTAAGGGTAAGGGTAAGAGTAAGGGTAAGGGTAAGGGTAAGCTTAAGGGTAAAAGCAAGGGTAAGGGTAAGGGTAAGGGTAAGGGTAAGCCTAAGGGTAAAAGCAAGGGTAAGGGTAAGGTTAAGGGTAAAGGTAAGGGTAAGCTTAAGGGTAAAAGCAAGGGTAAGGGTAAGGGTAAGGGTTAGGGTAAGGGTAAGCTTAAGGGTAGAAGCAAGGGTAAGGGTAAGGGTGAGGGTAAGGGTAAGGGTAAGGGTAAGGGTAAAGGTAAGGGTAAGCCTAAGAGTAAAAGCAAGGGTAAGACTAAGGGTAAGGGTAAGGGTAAGGGTAAGGGTAAGGGTAAGGGTAAGCTTAAGGGTAAAAGCAAGGGTAAGGATAAGGGTAAGGGTAAGGGTAAGGGTAAGGGTAAGGGTAAAGGTAAGGGTAAGGGTAAGCTTAAGGGTAAAAGCAAGGGTAAGGGTAAGGGTAAGGGTAAGGGTAAGGGTAAGGTTAAGGGTAAGGGTAAGGGTAAGGGTAAGGGTAAGCTTAAGGGTAAAAGCAAGGGTAAGGGTTAGGGTAAGGGTAAGGGTAAGGGTAAGGGTAAGGGTAAGTGTAAGCTTAAGGGTAAGGGTAAGGGTAAGTGTAAGCTTAAGGGTAAAAGCAAGGGTAAGGGTAAGGGTAAGGGTAAGGGTAAGGGTAAGGGTAAGGGTAAAGGTAAGGGTAAGGGTAAGGGTAAGGGTAAGGGTAAGGGTAAGGGTAAGGGTAAGGGTAAGGGTAAGGGTAACGGTAAGGGTAAGGGTAAGGGTAAGGGTAAGGGTAAGCTTAAGGGTATAAGCAAGGGTAAGGGTAAGGGTAAGGGTGAGGGTAAGGGTAAGGGTAAGGGTAAGGGTAAGGGTAAGCTTAAGGGTAAAAGCAAGGGTAAGGGTAAGGGTAAGGGTAAGGGTAAGGGTAAGGGTGAGGGTAAGCTTAAGAGTATAAGCAAGGGTAAGGGTAAGGGTAAGGGTAAGGGTAAGGGTAAGGGTAAGGGTAAGGGTAAGGGTAAGGGTAAGGGTAAGGGTAAGGGTAAGGGTAAGGGTAAGGGTAAGGGTAAGGGTAAGGGTAAAGGTAAGGTTAAGCCTAAGGGTAAAAGCAAGGGTAAGGGTAAGGGTAAGGGTAAGGGTAAGGGGAAGGGTAAGGGTAAGGGTAAGGGTAAGCTTAAGGGTAAAAGCAAGGTTAAGGGTAAGGGTAAGGGTAAGGGTAAGCAAAGGGTAAAAGCAAGGGTAAGGGTAAGGGTAAGGGTAAGGGTAAGGGTGCCCTTACCCTTACCCTTACCCTCACCCTTACCCTTGCTTTTACCCTTGAGCTTACCCTTACCGTTACCCTTACCCTTACCCTTACCCTTACCCTTACCCTTACCCTTACCCTTACCCTTACCCTTGCTTTTACCCTTAGGCTTACCCTTACCTTTACCCTCACCCTTACCCTTACCCTTACCCTTACCCTTACCCTTACCCTTACCCTTACCCTTACCCTTACCCTTGCTTTTACCCTTAAGCTTACCCTTACCCTTACCCTTACCCTTACCCTTACCCTTTCCCTTACCTTTACCCTTACCCTTTCCCTTGCTTTTACCCTTAAGCTTACCCTTACCCTTACCCTTACCCTTACCCTTACCCTTACCCTTACCCTTACCCTTTCCCTTAACTTTACCCTTACCCTTACCCTTACCCTTACCCTTACCCTTACCCTTACCCTTACACTTACCCTTGCTTTTACCCTAAAGCTTACCCTTACCCTTACCCTTACCCTTACCCTTACCCATACCCTTACCCTTACCCTTACCCTTACCCTTACCCTTGCTTTTACCCTTAAGCTTACCCTTACCCTTACCCTTATCCTTACCCTTACCCTTACCCTTACCCTTACCCTTGCTTTACCCTTAAGCTTACCCTTACCCTTACCCTTACCCTTACCCTTACCCTTACCCTTACCCTTACCCTTACCCTTACCCTTACCCTTACCCTTACCCTTACCCTTACCCTTACCCTTACCCTTACCCTTACCCTTGCTTTTACCCTTAGGCTTACCCTTACCTTTACCCTTACCCTTACCCTTACCCTTACCCTTACCCTTACCCTTGCTTTTACCCTTAAGCTTACCCTTACCCTTACCCTTACCCTTACCCTTACCCTTGCTTTTACCCTTAAGCTTACCCTTACCCTTACCCTTACCCTTACCCTTACCCTTACCCTTACCCTTGCTTTTACCCTTAGGCTTACCCTTACCCTTACCCTTACCCTTACCCTTGCTTTTACCCTTAAGCTTACCCTTACCCTTACCCTTACCCTTACCCTTACCCTTACCCTTACCCTTACCCTTACCCTTACCCTTACCCTTACCCTTACCCTTACCCTTACCCTTACCCTTACCCTTACCCTTGCTTTTACCCTTAGGCTTACCCTTACCTTTACCCTTACCCTTACCCTTACCCTTACCCTTACCCTTACCCTTACCCTTGCTTTTACCCTTAAGCTTACCCTTACCCTTACCCTTACCCTTACCCTTACCCTTACCCTTACCCTTACCCTTACCCTTACCCTTACCCTTACCCTTACCCTTGCTTTTACCCTTAGGCTTACCCTTACCTTTACCCTTACCCTTACCCTTACCCTTACCCTTACCCTTACCCTTACCCTTGCTTTTACCCTTAAGCTTACCCTTACCCATACCCTTACCCTTACCCTTACCCTTACCCTTACCCTTGCTTTTACCCTTAAGCTTACCCTTACCCTTACCCTTATCCTTACCCTTACCCTTACCCTTACCCTTACCCTTGCTTTTACCCTTAAGCTTACCCTTACCCTTACCCTTACCCTTACCCTTACCCTTACCCTTACCCTTACCCTTACCCTTACCCTTACCCTTACCCTTACCCTTACCCTTACCCTTACCCTTACCCTTACCCTTACCCTTGCTTTTACCCTTAGGCTTACCTTACCTTTACCCTTACCCCTTACCCTTACCCTTACCCTTACCCTTACCCTTACCCTTGCTTTTACCCTTAAGCTTACCCTTACCCTTACCCTTACCCTTACCCTTACCCTTGCTTTTACCCTTAAGCTTACCCTTACCCTTACCCTTACCCTTACCCTTACCCTTACCCTTGCTTTTACCCTTAGGCTTACCCTTACCCTTACCCTTACCCTTACCCTTGCTTTTACCCTTAAGCTTACCCTTACCCTTACCCTTACCCTTACCCTTACCCTTACCCTTACCCTTACCCTTACCCTTACCCTTACCCTTACCCTTACCCTTACCCTCACCCTTACCCTTACCCTTACCCTTACCCTTACCCTTGCTTTTACCCTTAGGCTTACCCTTACCTTTACCCTTACCCTTACCCTTACCCTTACCCTTACCCTTACCCTTACCCTTGCTTTTACCCTTAAGCTTACCCTTACCCTTACCCTTACCCTTACCCTTGCCTTTACCCTTAAGCTTACCCTTACCCTTACCCTTACCCTTACCCTTACCCTTACCCTTACCCTTACCCTTACCCTCACCCTTACCCTCACCCTTGCTTTTAACCTTAAGCTTACCCTTACCCTTACCCTTACCCTTACCCTTACCCTTACCCTTACCCTTACCCTTGCTTTTACCCTTAAGCTTACCCTTACCCTTACCCTTACCCTTACCCTTACCCTTACCCTTACCCTTACCCTTGCTTTTACCCTTAGGCTTACCCTTACCCTTACCCTTACCCTTACCCTTGCTTTTACCTTTAAGCTTACCCTTACCCTTACCCTTACCCTTACCCTTACCCTTACCCTTACCCTTACCCTTACCCTTACCCTTACCCTTGCTTTTACCCTTAGGCTTACCCTTACCTTTACCCTTACCCTTACCCTTACCCTTACCCTTACCTCACCCTCACCCTTACCCTTACCCTTACCCTTACCCTTACCCTTGCTTTTACCCTTAAGCTTACCCTTACCCTTACCCTTACCCTTACCCTTACCCTTACCCTTACCCTTACCCTTACCCTTACCCTTACTTTTACCCTTAAGCTTACCCTTACCCTTACCCTTACCCTTACCCTTACCCTTACCCTTACCCTTACCCTTACCCTTACCCTTGCTTTTACCCTTAAGCTTACCCTTACCCTTACCCTTAAGCTTACCCTTACCCTTACCCTTACCCTTACCCTTACCCTTACCCTTACCCTTACCCTTACCATTACCCTTGCTTTTACCCTTAAGCTTACCCTTACCCTTACCCTAACCCTTACCCTTACCCTTACCCTTACCCTTGCTTTTACCCTTAAGCTTACCCTTACCCTTACCCTTACCCTTACCCTTAAGCTTACCCTTACCCTTACCCTTACCCTTACCCTTACCCTTACCCTTACCCTTACCCTTACCCTTACCCTTACCCTTACCCTTGCTTTAACCCTTAAGCTTACCCTTACCCTTACCCTTACCCTTACCCTTAAGCTTACCCTTACCCTTACCCTTACCCTTACCCTTAACCTTGCTTTTACCCTTAAGCTTACCCTTACCCTTACCCTTACCCTTACCCTTAAGCTTACCCTTACCCTTACCCTTACCCTTACCCTTACCCTTACCCTTACCCTTACCCTTACCCTTGCTTTTACCCTTAAACTTACCCTTACCCTTACCCTTACCCTTACCCTTAAGCTTACCCTTACCCTTACCCTTACCCTTACCCTTACCCTTACCCTTACCCTTACCCTTACCCTTACTCTTACCCTTACCCTTGCTTTTACCCTTAAGCTTACCCTTACCCTTACCCTTACCCTTACCCTTACCCTTACCCTTACCCTTGCTTTTACCCTTGAGCTTACCCTTACCCTTACCCTTACCCTTACCCTTAAGCTTACCCTTACCCTTACCCTTACCCTTACCCTTAACCTTGCTTTTACCCTTAAGCTTACCCTTACCCTTACCCATACCCTTACCCTTAAGCTTACCCTTACCCTTACCCTTACCCTTACCCTTACCCTTACCCTTACCCTTACCCTTACCCTTACCCTTACCCTTGCTTTTACCCTTAAGCTTACCCTTACCCTTACCCTTACCCTTACCCTTACCCTTACCCTTACCCTTACCCTTACCCTTACCCTTACCCTTACCCTTACCCTTGCTTTTACCCTTAAGCTTACCCTTACCCTTACCCTTTCCCTTACCCTTACCCTTACCCTTGCTTTTACCTTTAAGCTTACCCTTACCCTTACCCTTACCCTTACCCTTACCCTTGCTTTTACCCTTAGGCTTACCCTTACCCTTACCCTTACCCTTGCTTTTACCCTTAAGCTTACCCTTACCCTTACCCTTACCCTTACCCTTACCCTTACCCTTACCCTTACCCTTACCCTTACCCTTACCCTTACCCTTACCCTTACCCTTACCCTTACCCTTACCCTTACCCTTACCCTTACCTTTACCCTTACCCTTACCCTTACCCTTACCCTTACCCTTACCCTTACCCTTACCCTTACCCTTACCCTTACCCTTGCTTTTACCCTTAAGCTTACCCTTACCCTTACCCTTACCCTTACCCTTACCCTTACCCTTACCCTCACCCTTGCTTTTACCCTTAAGCTTACCCTTACCCTTACCCTTACCCTTACCCTTACCCTTACCCTTACCCTTACCCTTACCCTTGCTTTTACCCTTAAGCTTACCCTTACCCTAACCCTTACCCTTACCCTTGCTTTTACCCTTAGGCTTACCCTTACCCTTACCCTTACCCTTACCCTTGCTTTTACCCTTAAGCTTACCCTTACCCTTACCCTTACCCTTACCCTTACTCTTACCCTTACCCTTACCCTTACCCTTACCCTTACCCTTACCCTTGCTTTTACCCTTAGGCTTACCCTTACCTTTACCCTTACCCTTACCCTTACCCTTACCCTTACCCTTACCCTTACCCTTACCCTTACCCTTACCCTTGCTTTTACCCTTAAGCTTACCCTTACCCTTACCCTTACCCTTACCCTTACCCTTACCCTTACCCTTACCCTTGCTTTTACCCTTAAGCTTACCCTTACCCTTACCCTTACCCTTACCCTTACCCTTACCCTTACCCTTACCCTTACCCTTGCTTTTACCCTTAAGCTTACCCTTACCCTTACCCTTACCCTTACCCTTAAGCTTACCCTTACCCTTACCCTTACCCTTACCCTTACCCTTACCCTTACCCTTGCTTTTACCCTTAAGCTTACCCTTACCCTTACCCTTACCCTTACCCTTACCCTTGCTTTTACCCTTACCCTTATCCTTACCCTTAAGCTTACCCTTACCCTTACCCTTACCCTTACCCTTACCCTTACCCTTACCCTTACCCTTACCCTTGCTTTTACCCTTAAGCTTACCCTTACCCTTACCCTTACCCTTACCCTTACCCTTACCCTTGCTTTTACCCTTAGGCTTACCCTTACCTTTACCCTTACCCTTACCCTTACCCTTACCCTTACCCTTACCCTTACCCTTACCCTTGCTTTTACCCTTAAGCTTACCCTCACCCTTACCCTTACCCTTACCCTTACCCTTACCCTTACCCTCACCCTTGCTTTTACCCTTAAGCTTACCCTTACCCTTACCCTTACCATTACCCTTACCCTTACCCTTACCCTTACCCTTACCCTTACCCTTACCCTTACCCTTACCCTTACCCTTACCCTTACCCTTACCCTTGCTTTTACCCTAAAGCTTACCCTTACCCTTACCCTTACCCTTACCCTTACCCTTACCCTTACCCTTACCCTTACCTTTACCCTTACCCTTGCTTTTACCCTTAGGCTTACCCTTACCTTTACCCTTACCCTTACCCTTACCCTTACCCTTACCCTTACCCTTGCTTTTACCCTTAAGCTTACCCTTACCCTTACCCTTGCTTTAACCCTTAAGCTTACCCTTACCCTTACCCTTACACTTACCCTTGCTTTTACCCTTAGGCTTACCCTTACCCTTACCCTTACCCTTACCCTTAAGCTTACACTTACCCTTACCCTTACCCTTACCCTTACCCTTACCCTTACCCTTACCCTTACCCTTACCCTTGCTTTTACCCTTAAGCTTACCCTTACCCTTACCCTTACCCTTACCCTAACCCTTACCCTTACCCTTGCTTTTACCCTTAGGCTTACCCTTACCTTTACCCTTACCCTTACCCTTACCCTTAAGCTTACCCTTACCCTTACCCTTACCCTTACCCTTACCCTTACCCTTACCCTTACCCTTACCCTTACCCTTACCCTTACCCTTGCTTTTACCCTTAAGCTTACCCTTACCCTTACCCTTACACTTACCCTTACCCTTACCCTTACCCTTACCCTTACCCTTACCCTTACCCTTACCCTAACCCTTACCCTTACCCTTGCTTTTACCCTTAGGCTTACCCTTACCTTTACCCTTACCCTTACCCTTACCCTTACCCTTACCCTTACCCTTACCCTTACCCTTACCCTTGCTTTTACCCTTAAGCTTACCCTTACCCTTACCCTTACCCTTACCCTTACCCTTACCCTTACCCTACCCTTACCCTTACCCTTACCCTTACCCTTGCTTTTACCCTTAAGCTTACCCTTACCCTTACCCTTACCCTTACCCTCACCCTTACCCTTACCCTTACCCTTGCTTTTACCCTTAAGCTTACCCTTACCCTTACCCTTACCCTTACCCTTACCCTTACCCTTACCCTTACCCTTACCCTTACCCTTACCCTTGCTTTTACCCTTAAGCTTACCCTTACCCTTACCCTTACCCTTACCCTTACCCTTACCCTTACCCTTACCCTTACCCTTACCCTTACCCTTACCCTTACCCTTACCCTTACTTTTACCCTTAGGCTTACCCTTACCTTTACCCTTACCCTTACCCTTACCCTTACCCTTACCCTTGCTTTAACCCTTAAGCTTACCCTTACCCTCACCCTTACCCTTACCCTTACCCTTGCTTTTACCCTTAAGCTTACTCTTACCCTTACCCTTACCCTTACCCTTACCCTTGTTTTACCCTTAGGCTTACCCTTACCCTTACCCTTACCCTTGCTTTTACCCTTAAGCTTACCCTTACCCTTACCCTTACCCTTACCCTTACCCTTACCCTTACCCTTACCCTTACCCTTACCTTTACCCTAACCCTTGCTTTTACCCTTAGGCTTACCCTAACCTTTACCCTTACCCTTACCCTTACCCTTACCCTTACCCTTACCCTTACCCTTACCCTTACCCTTACCCTTGCTTTTACCCTTAAGCTTACCCTTACCCTTACCCTTACCCTTACCCTTACCCTTACCCTTACCCTTGCTTTTACCCTTAAGCTTACCCTTACCCTTACCCTTACCCTCACCCTTACCCTTACCCTTACCCTTGCTTATACCCTTAAGCTTACCCTTACCCTTACCCTTACCCTTACCCTTACCCTTACCCTTACCCTTACCCTTACCCTTACCCTTACCCTTACCCTTACCCTTACCCTTGCTTTTACCCTTAGGCTTACCCTTACCTTTACCCTTACCCTTACCCTTACCCTTACCCTTGCTTTTACCCTCAAGCTTACCCTTACCCTTACCCTTACCCTTACCCTAACCCTTACCCTTGCTTTTACCCTTAAGCTTACCCTTACCCTTACCCTTACCCTTACCCTTACCCTTACCCTTACCCTTACCCTTACCCTTACCCTTACCCTTACCCTTACCCTTACCCTTACCCTTACCCTTGCTTTTACCCTTAAGCTTACCCTTACCCTTACCCTTACCCTTACCCTTACCCTTACCCTTACCCTTACCCTTACCCTTACCCTTACCCTTACCCTTACCCTTACCCTTACCCTTGCTTTTACCCTTAAGCTTACCCTTACCCTTACCCTTACCCTTACCCTTACCCTTACCCTTACCCTTACCCTTACCCTTACCCTTACCCTTACCCTTGCTTTTACCCTAAGGCTTACCCTTACCTTTACCCTTACCCTTACCCTTACCCTTGCTTTTACCCTTAAGCTTACACTTACCCTTACCCTTACCCTTACCCTTACCCTTACCCTTGCTTTTACCCTTAAGCTTACCCTTACCCTTACCCTTACCCTTACCCTTACCCTTACCCTTACCCTTACCCTTACCCTTGCTTTTACCCTTACCCTTACCCTTGCTTTTACCCTTAGGCTTACCCTTACCCTTACCCTTACCCTTACCCTTACCCTTACCCTTACCCTTACCCTTACCCTTACCCTTAACCTTACCCTTGCTTTTACCCTTAAGCTTACCCTTACCCTTACCCTTACCCTTACCCTTACCCTTACCCTTACCCTTACCCTTACCCTTGCTTTTACCCTTAAGCTTACCCTTACCCTTACCCTTACCCTTACCCTTACCCTTACCCTTACCCTTACCCTTACCCTTACCCTTACCCTTACCCTTACCCTTACCCTTACCCTTACCCTTACCCTTACCCTTACCCTTACCCTTGCTTTTACCCTTAAGCTTACCCTTACCCTTACCCTTACCCTTACCCTTACCCTTACCCTTACCCTTACCCTTACCCTTACCCTTACCCTTACCCTTGCTTTTACCCTTAAGCTTACCCTTACCCTTACCCTTACCCTTACCCTTACCCTTACCCTTACCCTTACCCTTACCCTTACCCTTACCCTTACCCTTACCCATACCCTTGCTTTTACCCTTAGGCTTACCCTTACCTTTACCCTTACCCTTACCCTTACCCTTACCCTTACCCTTACCCTTACCCTTGCTTTTACCCTTAAGCTTACCCTTACCCTTACCCTTACCCTTACCCTTACCCTTACCCTTGCTTTTACCCTTAAGCTTACCCTTACCCTTACCCTTACCCTTACCCTTACCCTTGCTTTTACCCTTAGGCTTACCCTTACCCTTACCCTTACCCTTACCCTTACCCTTACCCTTACCCTTACCCTTACCCTTACCCTTACCCTTACCCTTACCCTTACCCTTACCCTTACCCTTACCCTCACCCTTGCTTTTACCCTTAAGCTTACCCTTACCCTTACCCTTACACTTACCCTTACCCTTACCCTTACCCTTACCCTTACCCTTACCCTTACCCTTACCCTTGCTTTTACCCTTAGGCTTACCCTTACCTTTACCCTTACCCTTACCCTTACCCTTACCCTTACCCTTACCCTTACCCTTGCTTTTACCCTTAAGCTTACCCTTACCCTTACCCTTACCCTTACCCTTGCTTTTACCCTTAAGCTTACCCTTACCCTTACCTTTACCCCTACCATTACCCTAACCCTTACCCTTACCCTTACCCTTACCCTTGCTTTTACACTTAAGCTTACCCTTACCCTTACCCTTACCCTTACCCTTACCCTTACCATTACCCTTACCCTTACCCTTGCTTTTACCCTTAAGCTTACCCTTACCCTTACCCTTACCCTTACCCTTACCCTTACCCTTACCCTTACCCTTACCCTTACTTAGGGTAAGGGTAAGGGTAAGCTTAAGGGTAAAAGCAAGGGTAAGGGTAAGGGTAAGGGTAAGGGTAAGGGTAAGGGTAAGGGTAAGGGTAAGCTTAAGGGTAAGGGTAAGGGTAAGGGTAAGCTTAAGGGTATAAGCAAGGGTAAGGGTAAGGGTAAGGGTGAGGGTAAGGGTAAGGGTAAGGGTAAGGGTAAGGGTAAGCTTAAGGGTAAAAGCAAGGGTAAGGGTAAGGGTAAGGGTAAGGGTAAGGGTAAGGGTAAGGGTAAGGGTAAGGGTAAGCTTAAGGGTAAAAGCAAGGGTAAGGGTAAGGGTAAGGGTAAGGGTAAGGGTAAGGGTAAGGGTAAGGGTAAGGGTAAGGGTAAGGGTAAGGGTAAGGGTAAAGGTAAGGTTAAGCCTAAGGGTAAAAGCAAGGGTAAGGGTAAGGGTAAGGGTAAGGGTAAGGGTAAGGGTAAGGGTAAGGGTAAGGGTAAGGGTAAGGGTAAGGGTAAGGGTAAGGGTAAGGGTAAGGGTAAGGGTAAGCTTAAGGGTAAAAGCAAGGGTAAGGGTAAGGGTAAGGGTAAGGGTAAGGGTAAGGGTAAGGGTAAACTTAAGGGTAAAAGCAAGGGTAAGGGTAAGGGTAAGGGTAAAGGTAAGGGTAAGGGTAAGGGTAAGGGTAAGGGTAAAGGTAAGGGTAAGCCTAAGGGTCAAAGCAAGGGTAAGGGTAAAGGTAAGGGTAAGGGTAAGGGTAAGGGTAAGGGTAAGGGTAAGGGTAAGCTTAAGGGTAAAAGCAAGGGTAAGGGTAAGGGTAAGGGTAAGGGTAAGGGTAAGGGTAAGGGTAAGGGTAAGGGTAAGGGTAAGGGTAAGCTTAAGGGTAAGGGTAAGGGTAAGGGTATGGGTAAGCCTAAGGGTAAAAGCAAGGGTAAGGGTAAGGGTAAGGGTAAGCTTACCCTTACCCTTACCCTTACCCTTACCCTTACCCTTGCTTTTACCCTTAAGCTTACCCTTACCCTTACCCTTACCCTTACCCTTACCCTTACCCTTACCCTTACCCTTACCCTTATCCTTACCCTTGCTTTTACCCTTAAGCTTACCCTTACCCTAACCCTTACCCTTACCCTTACCCTTACCCTTACCCTTACCCTTACCCTTGCTTTTACTCTTAGGCTTACCCTTACCTTTACCCTTACCCTTACCCTTACCCTTACCCTCACCCTTACCCTTACCCTTGCTTTTACCCTTAAGCTTACCCTTACCCTTACCCTTACCCTTACCCTTACCCTTGCTTTTACCCTTAAGCTTACCCTTACCCTTACCCTTACCCTTACCCTCACCCTTGCTTTTACCCTTAAGCTTACCCTTACCCTTACCCTTACCCTTACCCTTACCCTTACCCTTGCTTTTACCCTTAAGCTTACCCTTACCCTTACCCTTACCCTTACCCTTACCCTTGCTTTTACCCTTAGGCTTACCCTTACCCTTACCCTTACCCTTACCCTTGCTTTTACCCTTAAGCTTACCCTTACCCTTACACTTACCCTTACTCTTACCCTTACCCTTACCCTTACCCTTACCCTTGCTTTTACCCTTAGGCTTACCCTTACCTTTACCCTTACCCTTACCCTTACCCTTACCCTTACCCTTACCCTTACCCTTACCCTTACCCTTACCCTTAGCCTTACCCTTACCCTTACCCTTACCCTTGCTTTTACCCTTAAGCTTACCCTTACCCTTACCCTTACCCTTACCCTTACCCTTAACCTTACCCTTACCCTTGCTTTTACCCTTAAGTTCACCCTTACCCTTACCCTTACCCTCACCCTTACACTCACCCTTACCCTGACCCTTACCCTTGCTTGTACCCTTAAGCTTACCCTTACCCTTACCCTTACCCTTACCCTTAAGCTTACCCTTACCCTTACCCTTACCCTTACCCTTACCCTTACCCTTGCTTTTACCCTTAAGCTTACCCTTACCCTTATCCTTACCCTTACCCTTACCCTTGCTTTTACCCTTAAGCTTACCCTTACCCTTACCCTTACCCTTACCCTTAAGCTTACCCTTACCCTTACCCTTACCCTTACCCTTACCCTTACCCTTACCCTTGCTTTTACCCTTAAGCTTACCCTTACCCTTACCCTTACCCTTACCCTAACCCTTACCCTTAACCTTACCCTTACCCTTACCCTTACCCTTGCTTTTACCCTTAGGCTTACCCTTACCTTTACCCTTACCATTACTCTAACCCTTACCCTTACCCTTACCCTTACCCTTGCTTTTACACTTAAGCTTACCCTTACCCTTACCCTTACCCTTACCCTTACCCTTACCATTACCCTTACCCTTACCCTTGCTTTTACCCTTAAGCTTACCCTTACCCTTACCCTTACCCTTACCCTTACCCTTACCCTTACTTAGGTTAGGGTAAGGGTAAGCTTAAGGGTAAAAGCAAGGGTAAGGGTAAGGGTAAGGGTAAGGGTAAGGGTAAGGGTAAGGGTAAGCTTAAGGGTAAGGGTAAGGGTAAGGGTAAGCTTAAGGGTATAAGCAAGGGTAAGGGTAAGGGTAAGGGTGAGGGTAAGGGTAAGGGTAAGGGTAAGGGTAAGGGTAATCTTAAGGGTAAAAGCAAGGGTAAGGGTAAGGGTAAGGGTAAGGGTAAGGGTAAGGGTAAGGGTAAGGGTAAGCTTAAGGGTAAAAGCAAGGGTAAGGGTGAGGGTAAGGGTAAGGGTAAGGGTAAGGGTAAGGGTAAGGGTAAGGGTAAGGGTAAGGGTAAGGGTAAGGGTAAGGGTAAGGGTAAGGGTAAGGGTAAAGGTAAGGTTAAGCCTAAGGGTAAAAGCAAGGGTAAGGGTAAGGGTAAGGGTGAGGGTAAGGGTAAGGGTAAGGGTAAGGGTAAGGGTAAGGGTAAGGGTAAGGGTAAGGGTAAGGGTAAGGGTAAGGGTAAGGGTAAGGGTAAGGGTAAGCTTAAGGGTAAAAGCAAGGGTAAGGGTAAGGGTAAGGGTAAGGGTAAGGGTAAGGGTAAGGGTAAGGGTAAACTTAAGGGTAAAAGCAAGGGTAAGGGTAAGGGTAAGGGTAAAGGTAAGGGTAAGGGTAAGGGTAAGGGTAAGGGTAAAGGTAAGGGTAAGCCTAAGGGTCAAAGCAAGGGTAAGGGTAAAGGTAAGGGTAAGGGTAAGGGTAAGGGTAAGGGTAAGGGTAAGGGTAAGCTTAAGGGTAAAAGCAAGGGTAAGGGTAAGGGTAAGGGTAAGGGTAAGGGTAAGGGTAAGGGTAAGGGTAAGGGTAAGGGTAAGGGTAAGCTTAAGGGTAAGGGTAAGGGTAAGGGTATGGGTAAGCCTAAGGGTAAAAGCAAGGGTAAGTGTAAGGGTAAGGGTAAGGGTAAGGGTAAGGGTAAGCTTACCCTTACCCTTACCCTTACCCTTACCCTTACCCTTGCTTTTACCCTTAAGCTTACCCTTACCCTTACCCTTACCCTTACCCTTACCCTTACCCTTACCCTTACCCTTATCCTTACCCTTGCTTTTACCCTTAAGCTTACCCTTACCCTAACCCTTACCCTTACCCTTACCCTTACCCTTACCCTTACCCTTACCCTTACCCTTACCCTTGCTTTTACTCTTAGGCTTACCCTTACCTTTACCCTTACCCTTACCCTTACCCTTACCCTCACCCTTACCCTTACCCTTGCTTTTACCCTTAAGCTTACCCTTACCCTTACCCTTACCCTTACCCTTACCCTTGCTTTTACCCTTAAGCTTACCCTTACCCTTACCCTTAACCTTACCCTTACCCTTGCTTTTACCCTTAGGCTTACCCTTACCCTTACCCTTACCCTTACCCTTGCTTTTACCCTTAAGCTTACCCTTACCCTTACCCTTACTCTTACCCTTACCCTTACCCTTACCCTTACCCTTACCCTTACCCTTACCCTTACCCTTACCCTTGCTTTTACCCTTAGGCTTACCCTTACCTTTACCCTTACCCTAACCCTTACCCTTACCCTTACCCTTACCCTTACCCTTACCCTTACCCTTGCTTTTACCCTTAAGCTTACCCTTACCCTTACCCTTACCCTTACCCTTACCCTTACCCTTACCCTTACCCTTACCCTTACCCTTACCCTTACCCTTACCCTTACCCTTGCTTTTACCCTTAAGCTTACCCTTACCCTTACCCTTACCCTTACCCTTACCCTTACCCTTACCCTTACCCTTACCCTTACCCTTACCCTTACCCTTGCTTTTACCCTTAAGCTTACCCTTACCCTTACCCTTACCCTTACCCTTACCCTCACCCTTACCCTTACCCTTACCCTTACCCTTACCCTTGCTTTTACCCTTAGGCTTACCCTTACCTTTACCCTTACCCTTACCCTTACCCTTACCCTTACCCTTGCTTTTACCCTTAAGCTTACCCTTACCCTTACCCTTACTCTTAAGCTTACCCTTACCCTTACCCTTACCCTTACCCTTACCCTTACCCTTACCCTTACCCTTACCCTTACCCTTACCCTTACCCTTGCTTTTACCCTTAAGCTTACCCTTACCCTTACCCTTACCCTTACCCTTACCCTTGCTTTTACCCTTAAGCTTACCCTTACCCTTACCCTTACCCTTAAGCTTACCCTTACCCTTACCCTTACCCTTACCCTTACCCTTACCCTTACCCTTACCCTTACCCTTACCCTTACCCTTACCCTTACCCTTACCCTTACCCTTACCCTTACCCTTACCCTTACCCTTGCTTTTACCCTTAAGCTTACCCTTACCCTTACCCTTACCCTTACCCTTAACCTTACCCTTACCCTTACCCTTACCCTTACCCCTACCCTTAACCTTACCCTTGCTTTTAAGGGTAAAAGTAAGGGTAAGGGTAAGGGTAAGGGTAAGGGTTAGGGTAAGGGTTAGGGTAAGGGTAAGGGTAAGGGTAAGGGTAAGCTTAAGGGTAAAAGCAAGGGTAAGGGTAAGGGTAAGGGTAAGGGTAAGGGTAAGGGTAAGGGTAAAGGTAAGGGTAAGCCTAAGGGTAAAAGAAAGGGTAAGGGTAAGGGTAAGGGTAAGGGTTAGGGTAAGGGTAAGGGTAAGGGTAAGGGTAAGCTTAAAGGTAAAAGCAAGGGTAAGGGTAAGGGTAAGGGTAAGGGTAAGGGTAAGCCTAAGGGTAAAAGCAAGGGTAAGGGTTAGGGTAAGGCTAAGTGTAAGGGTAAGGGTAAGGGTAAGCTTAAGGGTAAAAGCAAGGGTAAGGGTAAGGGTAAGGGTAAGGCTTACCCTTACCCTTACCCTTACCCTTGCTTTTACCCTTAAGCTTACCCTTACCCTTATCCTTACCCTCACCCTTACCCTTACCCTTACCCTTACCCTTACCCTTTCCCTTACCCTTACCCTTACCCTTACCCTTACCCTTACCTTTACCCTTACCCTTACCCTTACCCTTGCTTTTACCCTTAGGCTTACCCTTACCTTTACCCTTACCCTTACCCTTACCCTTACACTTGCTTTTACCCTTAAGCTTACCCTTACCCTTACCCTTACCCTTACCCTTACCCTTACCCTTGCTTTTACCCTTAAGCTTACCCTTACCCTTACCCTTACCCTTACCCTTGCTTTTACCCTAAGGCTTACCCTTACCTTTACCCTTACCCTTACCCTTACCCTTACCCTTACCCTTACCCTTACCCTTACCCTTACCCTTACCCTTACCCTTACCCTTGCTTTTACCCTTAAGCTTACCCTAACCTTAACCCTTTCCCTTACCCTTACCCTTACCCTTGCTTTTACCTTTGAGCTTACCCTTACCCTTACCCTTACCCTTACCCTTACCCTTGCTTTTACCCTTAGGCTTACCCTTACCCTTACCCTTACCCTTACCCTTGCTTTTACCCTTAAGCTTACCCTTACCCTTACCCTTACCCTTACCCTTACCCTTACCCTTACCCTTACCCTTACCCTTACCCTTACCCTTACCCTTACCCTTACCCTTACCCTTACCCTTACCTTACCCTTACCCTTACCCTTACCCTTACCCTTACCCTTACCCTTACCCTTACCCTTACCCTTACCCTTACCCTTGCTTTTACCCTTAAGCTTACCCTTACCCTCACCCTTACCCTTACCCTTACCCTTACCCTTACCCTTACCCTCACCCTTGCTTTTACCCTTAAGCTTACCCATACCCTTACCCTTACCCTTACCCTTACCCTTACCCTTACCCTTACCCTTACCCTTACCCTTGCTTTTACCCTTAAGCTTACCCTTACCCTTACCCTTAACCTTACCCTTACCCTTACCCTTACCCTTGCTTTTACCCTTAGGCTTACCCTTACCTTTACCCTTACCCTTACCCTTACCCTTACCCTTACCCTTACCCTTACCCTTACCCTTACCCTTGCTTTTACCCTTAAGCTTACCCTTACCCTTACCCTTACCCTTACCCTTACCCTTACCCTTGCTTTTACCCTTAAGCTTACCCTTACCCTTACCCTTACCCTTACCCTTACCCTTGCTTTTACCCTTAGGCTTACCCTTACCCTTACCCTTACCCTTACCCTTACCCTTACCCTTACCCTTACCCTTACCCTTACCCTTACCCTTACCCTTACCCTTACCCTTACCCTTACCCTTACCCTTACCCTCACCCTTGCTTTTACCCTTAAGCTTACCCTTACCCTTACCCTTACCCTTACCCTTACCCTTACCCTTACCCTTACCCTTACCCTTACCCTTACCCTTACCCTTACCCTTGCTTTTACCCTTAGGCTTACCCTTACCTTTACCCTTACCCTTACCCTTACCCTTACCCTTACCCTTACCCTTACCCTTACCCTTACCCTTACCCTTGCTTTTACCCTTAAGCTTACCCTTACCCTTACCCTTACCCTTACCCTTGCTTTTACCCTTAAGCTTACCCTTACCCTTACCCTTACCCTTACCCTTACCCTTACCCTTACCCTTACCCTTACCCTTGCTTTTACCCTTAAGCTTACCCTTACCCTTACCCTTACCCTTACCCTTACCCTTACCCTTACCCTTACCCTTGCTTTTACCCTTAAGCTTACCCTTACCCTTACCCTTACCCTTACCCTTACCCTTACCCTTACCCTTACCCTTACCCTTACCCTTACCCTTACCCTTACCCTTACCCTTACCCTTGCTTTTACCCTTAGGCTTACCCTTACCTTTACCCTTACCATTACCCTTACCCATACCCTTACCCTTACCCTTGCTTTTACCCTTAAGCTTACCCTTACCCTTACCCTTACCCTTACCCTTACCCTTACCCTTGCTTTTACCCTTAAGCTTACCCTTACCCTTACCCTTACCCTTACCCTTGCTTTTACCCTTAGGCTTACCCTTACCCTTACCCTTACCCTTACCCTTGCTTTTACCCTTAAGCTTACCCTTACACTTACCCTTACCCTTACCCTTACCCTTACCCTTACCCTTACCCTTACCCTTACCCTTACCCTTACCCTTACCCTTGCTTTTACCCTTAGGCTTACCCTTACCTTTACCCTTACCCTTACCCTTACCCTTACCCTTACCCTTACCCTTACCCTTACCCTTACCCTTACCCTTACCCTTACCCTTACCCTTACCCTTGCTTTTACCCTTAAGCTTACCCTTACCCTTACCCTTACCCTTACCCTTACCCTTACCCTTACCCTTGCTTTTACCCTTAAGCTTACCCTTACCCTTACCCTTACCCTTACCCTTACCCTTACCCTTACCCTTACCCTTACCTTTACCCTTACCCTTGCTTTGACCCTTAGGCTTACCCTTACCTTTACCCTTACCCTTACCCTTACCCTTACCCTTACCTTTACCCTTACCCTTACCCTTACCCTTGCTTTTACCCTTAAGTTTACCCTTACCCTTACCCTTACCCTTACCCTTACCCTTACCCTTACCCTTACCCTTGCTTTTACCCTTAAGCTCACCCTTACCCTTACCCTTACCCTCACCCTTACACTCACCCTTACCCTGACCCTTACCCTTGCTTGTACCCTTAAGCTTACCCTTACCCTTACCCTTACCCTTACCCTTAAGCTTACCCTTACCCTTACCCTTACCCTTACCCTTACCCTTACCCTTGCTTTTACCCTTAAGCTTACCCTTACCCTTATCCTTACCCTTACCCTTACCCTTGCTTTTACCCTTAAGCTTACCCTTACCCTTACCCTTACCCTTACCCTTAAGCTTACCCTTACCCTTACCCTTACCCTTACCCTTACCCTTACCCTTACCCTTGCTTTTACCCTTAAGCTTACCCTTACCCTTACCCTTACCCTTACCCTAACCCTTACCCTTAACCTTACCCTTACCCTTACCCTTACCCTTGCTTTTACCCTTAGGCTTACCCTTACCTTTACCCTTACCATTACTCTAACCCTTACCCTTACCCTTACCCTTACCCTTGCTTTTACACTTAAGCTTACCCTTACCCTTACCCTTACCCTTACCCTTACCCTTACCATTACCCTTACCCTTACCCTTGCTTTTACCCTTAAGCTTACCCTTACCCTTACCCTTACCCTTACCCTTACCCTTACCCTTACTTAGGTTAGGGTAAGGGTAAGCTTAAGGGTAAAAGCAAGGGTAAGGGTAAGGGTAAGGGTAAGGGTAAGGGTAAGGGTAAGGGTAAGCTTAAGGGTAAGGGTAAGGGTAAGGGTAAGCTTAAGGGTATAAGCAAGGGTAAGGGTAAGGGTAAGGGTGAGGGTAAGGGTAAGGGTAAGGGTAAGGGTAAGGGTAATCTTAAGGGTAAAAGCAAGGGTAAGGGTAAGGGTAAGGGTAAGGGTAAGGGTAAGGGTAAGGGTAAGGGTAAGCTTAAGGGTAAAAGCAAGGGTAAGGGTGAGGGTAAGGGTAAGGGTAAGGGTAAGGGTAAGGGTAAGGGTAAGGGTAAGGGTAAGGGTAAGGGTAAGGGTAAGGGTAAGGGTAAGGGTAAAGGTAAGGTTAAGCCTAAGGGTAAAAGCAAGGGTAAGGGTAAGGGTAAGGGTGAGGGTAAGGGTAAGGGTAAGGGTAAGGGTAAGGGTAAGGGTAAGGGTAAGGGTAAGGGTAAGGGTAAGGGTAAGGGTAAGGGTAAGGGTAAGGGTAAGGGTAAGCTTAAGGGTAAAAGCAAGGGTAAGGGTAAGGGTAAGGGTAAGGGTAAGGGTAAGGGTAAGGGTAAGGGTAAACTTAAGGGTAAAAGCAAGGGTAAGGGTAAGGGTAAGGGTAAAGGTAAGGGTAAGGGTAAGGGTAAAGGTAAGGGTAAGCCTAAGGGTCAAAGCAAGGGTAAGGGTAAAGGTAAGGGTAAGGGTAAGGGTAAGGGATAAGGGTAAGGGTAAGGGTAAGCTTAAGGGTAAAAGCAAGGGTAAGGGTAAGGGTAAGGGTAAGGGTAAGGGTAAGGGTAAGGGTAAGGGTAAGGGTAAGGGTAAGGGTAAGCTTAAGGGTAAGGGTAAGGGTATGGGTAAGCCTAAGGGTAAAAGCAAGGGTAAGTGTAAGGGTAAGGGTAAGGGTAAGGGTAAGGGTAAGCTTACCCTTACCCTTACCCTTACCCTTACCCTTACCCTTGCTTTTACCCTTAAGCTTACCCTTACCCTTACCCTTACCCTTACCCTTACCCTTACCCTTACCCTTACCCTTATCCTTACCCTTGCTTTTACCCTTAAGCTTACCCTTACCCTAACCCTTACCCTTACCCTTACCCTTACCCTTACCCTTACCCTTACCCTTACCCTTACCCTTGCTTTTACTCTTAGGCTTACCCTTACCTTTACCCTTACCCTTACCCTTACCCTTACCCTCACCCTTACCCTTACCCTTGCTTTTACCCTTAAGCTTACCCTTACCCTTACCCTTACCCTTACCCTTACCCTTGCTTTTACCCTTAAGCTTACCCTTACCCTTACCCTTAACCTTACCCTTACCCTTGCTTTTACCCTTAGGCTTACCCTTACCCTTACCCTTACCCTTACCCTTGCTTTTACCCTTAAGCTTACCCTTACCCTTACCCTTACTCTTACCCTTACCCTTACCCTTACCCTTACCCTTACCCTTACCCTTACCCTTACCCTTACCCTTGCTTTTACCCTTAGGCTTACCCTTACCTTTACCCTTACCCTAACCCTTACCCTTACCCTTACCCTTACCCTTACCCTTACCCTTACCCTTGCTTTTACCCTTAAGCTTACCCTTACCCTTACCCTTACCCTTACCCTTACCCTTACCCTTACCCTTACCCTTACCCTTACCCTTACCCTTACCCTTACCCTTACCCTTGCTTTTACCCTTAAGCTTACCCTTACCCTTACCCTTACCCTTACCCTTACCCTTACCCTTACCCTTACCCTTACCCTTACCCTTACCCTTGCTTTTACCCTTAAGCTTACCCTTACCCTTACCCTTACCCTTACCCTTACCCTTACCCTTACCCTTACCCTTACCCTTACCCTTACCCTTGCTTTTACCCTTAGGCTTACCCTTACCTTTACCCTTACCCTTACCCTTACCCTTACCCTTACCCTTGCTTTTACCCTTAAGCTTACCCTTACCCTTACCCTTACTCTTAAGCTTACCCTTACCCTTACCCTTACCCTTACCCTTACCCTTACCCTTACCCTTACCCTTACCCTTACCCTTACCCTTACCCTTGCTTTTACCCTTAAGCTTACCCTTACCCTTACCCTTACCCTTACCCTTACCCTTGCTTTTACCCTTAAGCTTACCCTTACCCTTACCCTTACCCTTAAGCTTACCCTTACCCTTACCCTTACCCTTACCCTTACCCTTACCCTTACCCTTACCCTTACCCTTACCCTTACCCTTACCCTTACCCTTACCCTTACCCTTACCCTTACCCTTGCTTTTACCCTTAAGCTTACCCTTACCCTTACCCTTACCCTTACCCTTAACCTTACCCTTACCCTTACCCTTACCCTTACCCCTACCCTTAACCTTACCCTTGCTTTTAAGGGTAAAAGTAAGGGTAAGGGTAAGGGTAAGGGTAAGGGTTAGGGTAAGGGTTAGGGTAAGGGTAAGGGTAAGGGTAAGGGTAAGCTTAAGGGTAAAAGCAAGGGTAAGGGTAAGGGTAAGGGTAAGGGTAAGGGTAAGGGTAAGGGTAAGGGTAAAGGTAAGGGTAAGCCTAAGGGTAAAAGAAAGGGTAAGGGTAAGGGTAAGGGTAAGGGTAAGGGTAAGGGTAAGCTTAAAGGTAAAAGCAAGGGTAAGGGTAAGGGTAAGGGTAAGGGTAAGGGTAAGCCTAAGGGTAAAAGCAAGGGTAAGGGTTAGGGTAAGGCTAAGTGTAAGGGTAAGGGTAAGGGTAAGCTTAAGGGTAAAAGCAAGGGTAAGGGTAAGGGTAAGGGTAAGGCTTACCCTTACCCTTACCCTTACCCTTGCTTTTACCCTTAAGCTTACCCTTACCCTTATCCTTACCCTCACCCTTACCCTTACCCTTACCCTTACCCTTACCCTTTCCCTTACCCTTACCCTTACCCTTACCCTCACCCTTACCTTTACCCTTACCCTTACCCTTACCCTTGCTTTTACCCTTAGGCTTACCCTTACCTTTACCCTTACCCTTACCCTTACCCTTACCCTTGCTTTTACCCTTAAGCTTACCCTTACCCTTACCCTTACCCTTACCCTTACCCTTACCCTTGCTTTTACCCTTAAGCTTACCCTTACCCTTACCCTTACCCTTACCCTTGCTTTTACCCTAAGGCTTACCCTTACCTTTACCCTTACCCTTACCCTTACCCTTACCCTTACCCTTACCCTTACCCTTACCCTTACCCTTACCCTTACCCTTACCCTTGCTTTTACCCTTAAGCTTACCCTAACCTTAACCCTTTCCCTTACCCTTACCCTTACCCTTGCTTTTACCTTTGAGCTTACCCTTACCCTTACCCTTACCCTTACCCTTACCCTTGCTTTTACCCTTAGGCTTACCCTTACCATTACCCTTACCCTTACCCTTGCTTTTACCCTTAAGCTTACCCTTACCCTTACCCTTACCCTTACCCTTACCCTTACCCTTACCCTTACCCTTACCCTTACCCTTACCCTTACCCTTACCCTTACCCTTACCTTTACCCTTACCCTTACCCTTACCCTTACCCTTACCCTTACCCTTACCCTTACCCTTACCCTTACCCTTACCCTTGCTTTTACCCTTAAGCTTACCCTTACCCTCACCCTTACCCTTACCCTTACCCTTACCCTTACCCTTACCCTCACCCTTGCTTTTACCCTTAAGCTTACCCATACCCTTACCCTTACCCTTACCCTTACCCTTACCCTTACCCTTACCCTTACCCTTGCTTTTACCCTTAAGCTTACCCTTACCCTTACCTTAACCTTACCCTTACCCTTACCCTTACCCTTGCTTTTACCCTTAGGCTTACCCTTACCTTTACCCTTACCCTTACCCTTACCCTTACCCTTACCCTTACCCTTACCCTTACCCTTACCCTTACCCTTGCTTTTACCCTTAAGCTTACCCTTACCCTTACCCTTACCCTTACCCTTACCCTTACCCTTGCTTTTACCCTTAAGCTTACCCTTACCCTTACCCTTACCCTTACCCTTACCCTTGCTTTTACCTTAGGCTTACCCTTACCCTTACCCTTACCCTTACCCTTACCCTTACCCTTACCCTTACCCTTACCCTTACCCTTACCCTTACCCTTACCCTTACCCTTACCCTTACCCTTACCCTCACCCTTGCTTTTACCCTTAAGCTTACCCTTACCCTTACCCTTACCCTTACCCTTACCCTTACCCTTACCCTTACCCTTACCCTTACCCTTACCCTTACCCTTACCCTTACCCTTACCCTTACCCTTGCTTTTACCCTTAGGCTTACCCTTACCTTTACCCTTACCCTTACCCTTACCCTTACCCTTACCCTTACCTTACCCTCTTACCCTTACCCTTACCCTTGCTTTTACCCTTAAGCTTACCCTTACCCTTACCCTTACCCTTACCCTTGCTTTTACCCTTAAGCTTACCCTTACCCTTACCCTTACCCTTACCCTTACCCTTACCCTTACCCTTACCCTTACCCTTACCCTTGCTTTTACCCTTAAGCTTACCCTTACCCTTACCCTTACCCTTACCCTTACCCTTACCCTTACCCTTACCCTTGCTTTTACCCTTAAGCTTACCCTTACCCTTACCCTTACCCTTACCCTTACCCTTACCCTTACCCTTACCCTTACCCTTACCCTTACCCTTACCCTTACCCTTACCCTTACCCTTACCCTTGCTTTTACCCTTAGGCTTACCCTTACCTTACCCTTACCATTACCCTTACCCATACCCTTACCCTTACCCTTGCTTTTACCCTTAAGCTTACCCTTACCCTTACCCTTACCCTTACCCTTACCCTTACCCTTGCTTTTACCCTTAAGCTTACCCTTACCCTTACCCTTACCCTTACCCTTGCTTTTACCCTTAGGCTTACCCTTACCCTTACCCTTACCCTTACCTCCTTGCTTTTACCCTTAAGCTTACCCTTACACTTACCCTTACCCTTACCCTTACCCTTACCCTTACCCTTACCCTTACCCTTACCCTTACCCTTACCCTTACCCTTACCCTTGCTTTTACCCTTAGGCTTACCCTTACCTTTACCCTTACCCTTACCCTTACCCTTACCCTCACCCTTACCCTTACCCTTACCCTTACCCTTACCCTTACCCTTACCCTTACCCTTACCCTTACCCTTACCCTTGCTTTTACCCTTAAGCTTACCCTTACCCTTACCCTTAAACTTACCCTTACCCTTACCCTTACCCTTGCTTTTACCCTTAAGCTTACCCTTACCCTTACCCTTACCCTTACCCTTACCCTTACCCTTACCCTTACCCTCACCCTTACCCTTACCCTTACCCTTACCCTTGCTTTTACCCTTAAGCTTACCCTTACCCTTACCCTTACCCTTACCGTTAAGCTTACCCTTACCCTTACCCTTACCCTTACCCTTACCCTTACCCTTACCCTTACCCTTACCCTTACCCTTGCTTTTACCCTTAAGCTTACCCTTACCCTTACCCTTACCCTTACCCTTACCCTTGCTTTTACCCTTAAGCTTACCCTTACCCTTACCCTTACCCTTACCCTTAAGCTTACCCTTACCCTTACCCTTACCCTTACCCTTACCCTTACCCTTACCCTTACCCTTACCCTTACCCTTACCCTTACCCTTACCCTTACCCTTACCCTTACCCTTACCCTTACCCTTGCTTTTACCCTTAAGCTTACCCTTACCCTTACCCTTACCCTTACCCTTACCCTTGCTTTTACCCTTAAGCTTACCCTTACCCTTACCCTTTTCCTTACCCTTAAGCTTAACCTTACCCTTACCCTTACCCTTACCCTTACCCTTACCCTTACCCTTACCCTTGCTTTTACCCTTAAGCTTACCCTTACCCTTACCCTTACCCTTACCCTTACCCTTACACTTACCCTTACCCTTACCCTTACCCTTACCCTTACCCTTGCATTTACCCTTAGGCTTACCCTTACCTTTACCCTTACCCTTACCCTTACCCTTACCCTTACCCTTACCCTTACCCTTACCCTTGCTTTTACCCTTAAGCTTACCCTTACCCTTACCCTTACCTTTACCCTTACCCTTACCCTTACCCTTACCCTTACCCTTACCCTTACCCTTACCCTTGCTTTTACCCTAAAGCTTACCCTTACCCTTACCCTTACCCTTACCCTTACCCTTACCCTTACCCTCACCCTTACCCTTACCCTTACCCTTACCCTTACCCTTGCTTTTACCCTTAAGCTTACCCTTACCCTTACCCTTACCCTTACCCTTACCCTTACCCTTACCCTTACCCTTGCTTTTACCCTTAAGTTTACCCTTACCCTTACCCTTACCCTTACCCTTACCCTTACCCTTACCCTTACCCTTACCCTTACCCTTACCCTTACCCTTACCCTTACCCTTACCCTTACCCTTGCTTTTACCCTTAGGCTTACCCTTACCTTTACCCTTACCCTTACCCTTACCCTTACCCTTACCCTTACCCTTGCTTTTACCCTTAAGCTTACCCTTACCCTTACCCTTACCCTTACCCTTACCCTTACCCTTACCCTTACCCTTACCCTTACCCTTACCCTTGCTTTTACCCTTAGGCTTACCCTTACCTTTACCCTTACCCTTACCCTTACCCTTACCCTTACCCTTACACTTACCCTTACCCTTGCTTTTACCCTTAAGCTTACCCTTACCCTTACCCTTTCCCTTACCCTTACCCTTACCCTTGCTTTTACCTTTAAGCTTACCCTTACCCTTACCCTTACCCTTACCCTTACCCTTGCTTTTACCCTTAGGCTTACCCTTACCCTTACCCTTACCCTTACCCTTGCTTTTACCCTTAAGCTTACCCTTACCCTTACCCTTACCCTTACCCTTACCCTTACCCTTACCCTTACCCTTACCCTTACCCTTACCCTTACCCTTACCCTTACCCTTAACCTTACCTTTACCCTTACCCTTACCCTTACCCTTACCCTTACCCTTACCCTTACCCTTACCCTTACCCTTACCCTTGCTTTTACCCTTAAGCTTACCCTTACCCTTACCCTTACCCTTACCCTTACCCTTACCCTTACCCTCACCCTTGCTTTTACCCTTAAGCTTACCCTTACCCTTACCCTTACTCTTACCCTTACCCTTACCCTTACCCTTGCTTTTACCCTTAAGCTTACCCTTACCCTTACCCTTACCCTTACCCTTGCTTTTACCCTTAGGCTTACCCTTACCCTTACCCTTACCCTTACCCTTACCCTTGCTTTTACCCTTAAGCTTACCCTTACCCTTACCCTTACCCTTACCCTTACCCTTGCTTTTACCCTTAAGCTTACCCTTACCCTTACCCTTACCCTTACTCTTACCCTTACCCTTACCCTTACCCTTACCCTTACCCTTGCTTTTACCCTTAGGCTTACCCTTACCTTTACCCTTACCCTTACCCTTACCCTTTCCCTTACCCTTACCCTTACCCTTACCCTTACCCTTGCTTTTACCCTTAGGCTTACCCTTAACTTTACCCTTACCCTTACCCTTACCCTTACCCTTGCTTTTACCCTTAAGCTTAACCTTACCCTTACCCTCACCCTTACCCTTACCCTTACCCTTACCCTTACCCTTGCTTTTACCCTTAAGCTTACCCTTACCCTTACCCTTACCCTTACCCTTACCCTTGCTTTTACCCTTGGGCTTACCCTTACCCTTACCCTTACCCTTACCCTTAAGCTTACCCTTACCCTTACCCTTACCCTTACCCTTACCCTTACCCTTACCCTTACCCTTACCCTTGCTTTTACCCTTAAGCTTACCCTTACCCTTACCCTTAATCTTACCCTTACCCTTACCCTTACCCTTACCCTTACCCTTACCCTAACCCTTACCCTTACCCTTGCTTTTACCCTTAGGCTTACCCTTAGGCTTACCCTTACCTTTACCCTTACCCTTACCCTTACCCTTAAGCTTACCCTTACCCTTACCCTTACCCTTACCCTTACCCTTACCCTTACCCTTACCCTTACCCTTACCCTTACCCTTACCCTTGCTTTTACCCTTAAGCTTACCCTTACCCTTACCCTTACACTTACCCTTACCCTTACCCTTACCCTTACCCTTACCCTTACCCTTACCCTAACCCTTACCCTTACCCTTGCTTTTACCCTTAGGCTTACCCTTACCTTTACCCTTACCCTTACCCTTACCCTTACCCTTACCCTTACCCTTACCCTTACCCTTACCCTTGCTTTTACCCTTAAGCTTACCCTTACCCTTACCCTTACCCTTACCCTTACCCTTGCTTTTACCCTTAAGCTTACCCTTACCCTTACCCTTACCCTTACCCTCACCCTTACCCTTACCCTTACCCTTGCATTTACCCTTAAGCTTACCCTTACCCTTACCCTTACCCTTACCCTTACCCTTACCCTTACCCTTACCCTTACCCTTACCCTTACCCTTACCCTTGCTTTTACCCTTAAGCTTACCCTTACCCTTACCCTTACCCTTACCCTTACCCTTACCCTTACCCTTACCCTTACCCTTACCCTTACCCTTACCCTTACCCTTACCCTTACCCTTACCCTTACCCTTACACTTACCCTTACCCTTACCCTCACCCTTACCCTTGCTTTTACCCTTAGGCTTACCTTTACCTTTACCCTTACCCTTACCCTTACCCTTACCCTTACCCTTGCTTTAACCCTTAAGCTTACCCTTACCCTCACCCTTAACCTTACCCTTACCCTTGCTTTTACCCTTAAGCTTACCCTTACCCTTACCCTTACCTTTACCCTAGGGTAAGGGTAAGGGTAAGCTTAAGGGTAAAAGCAAGGGTAAGGGTAAGAGTAAGGGTAAGGGTAAGGGTAATGGTAAGGGTAAAGGTAAGGGTAAGCCTAAGGGTAAAAGCAAGGGTAAGGGTAAGGGTAAGGGTAAGGGTAAGGGTAAGGGTAAGGGTAAGGGTAAGGGTAAGGGTAAGGGTAAGGGTAAGGGTAAGGGTAAGGGTAAGCTTAAGGGTAAAAGCAAAGGTAAGGGTAAGGGTAAGGGTAAGGGTAAGGGTAAGCTTAAGGGTAAGGGTAAGGGTAAGGGTAAGCTTAAGGGTAAAAGCAAGGGTAAGGGTAAGGGTAAGGGTAAGGGTAAGCTTAAGGGTAAAAGCAAGGGTAAGGGTAAGGGTAAGGGTAAGGGTAAGGGTAAGGGTAAGGGTAAGCTTAAGGGTAAGGGTAAGGGTAAGGGTGAGGGTAAGCTTAAGGGTAAAAGCAAGGGTAAGGGTAAGAGTAAGGGTAAGGGTAAGGGTAAGGGTAAGGGTAAGGGTAAGGGTGAGCTTAAGGGTAAAAGCAAGGGTAAGGGTAAGGGTAAGGGTAAGGGTAAGGGTAAGGGTAAGGGTAAGGGTAAGGGTAAGGGTAAGGGTAAGGGTAAGGGTAAGCTTAAGGGTAAAAGCAAGGGTAAGGGTAAGGGTAAGGGTAAGGGTAAGGGTAAGGGTAAGGGTAAGGGTAAGGGTAAGGGTAAGGGTAAGGGTAAGAGTAAGGGTAAGGGTAAGGGTAAGGGTAAGCTTAAGGGTAAAAGCAAGGGTAAGGGTAAGGGTAAGGGTAAGGGTAAGCCTAAGGGTAAAAGCAAGGGTAAGGGTAAGGGTAAGGGTAAGGGTAAGCTTAAGGGTAAAAGCAAGGGTAAGGGTAAGGGTAAGGGTAAGGGTAAGGGTAAGGGTAAGCTTAAGGGTAAAAGCAAGGGTGAGGGTAAGGGTAAGGGTAAGGGTAAGGGTAAGGGTAAGGGTAAGGGTAAGCTTAAGGGTAAAAGCAAGGGTAAGGGTAAGGGTAAGGGTAAGGGTAAGGGTAAGGGTAAGGGTAAGGGTAAGGGTAAGCTTAAGGGTAAAAGCAAGGGTAAGGGTAAGGGTAAGGGTAAGGGTAAGGGTAAGGGTAAGGGTAAGGGTAAAGGTAAGGGTAAGCCTAAGGGTAAAAGCAAGGGTAAGGGTAAGGGTAAGGGTAAGGGTAAGGGTAAGGGTAAGGGTAAGGGTAAGGGTAAGGGTAAGGGTAAGGGTAAGGGTAAGGGTAAGGGTAAGGGTAAGGGTAAGGGTAAGGGTAAGGGTAAGGGTAAGGGTAAGGGTAAGGGTAAGGGTAAGGGTAAGGGTAAGGGTAAGTGTAAGGGTAAGGGTAAGCTTAAGGGTAAAAGCAAGGGTAAGGGTAAGGGTAAGGGTAAGGGAAAGCCTAAGGGAAAAAGCAAGGGTAAGGGTAAGGGTAAGGGTAAGGGTAAGGGTAAGCTTAAGGGTAAAAGCAAGGGTAAGGGTAAGGGTAAGGGTAAGGGTAAGGGTAAGGGTAAGGGTAAGCTTAAGGGTAAAAGCAAGGGTAAGGGTAAGGGTAAGGGTAAGGGTAAGGGTAAGGGTAAGGGTAAGGGTAAAGGTAAGGGTAAGCCTAAGGGTAAAAGCAAGGGTAAGGGTAAGGGTAAGGGTAAGGGTAAGGGTAAGGGTAAGGGTAAGGGTAAGGGTAAGGGTAAGGGTAAGGGTAAGCTTAAGGGTAAAAGCAAGGGTAAGGGTAAGGGTAAGGGTAAGGGTAAGGGTAAGGGTAAGGGTAAGGGTAAGGGTAAGGGTAAGGGTAAGGGTAAGCTTAAGGGTAAGGGTAAGGGTAAGGGTAAGGGTAAGCTTAAGGGTAAAAGCAAGGGTAAGGGTAAGGGTAAGGGTAAGGGTAAGCTTAAGGGTAAAAGCAAGGGTAAGGGTAAGAGTAAGGGTAAGGGTAAGGGTAAGGGTAAGGGTAAGGGTAAGCTTAAGGGTAAGGGTAAGGGTAAGGGTAAGGGTAAGCTTAAGGGTAAAAGCAAGGGTAAGGGTAAGGGTAAGGGTAAGGGTAAGGGTAAGCTTAAGGGTAAGGGTAAGGGTAAGGGTAAGCTTAAGGTAAAAGCAAGGGTAAGGTTAAGGGTAAGGGTAAGGATAAGGGTAAGGGTAAGGGTAAGCTTAAGGGTAAGGGTAAGGGTAAGGGTAAGGGTAAGCTTAAGGGTAAAAGCAAGGGTAAGGGTAAGGGTAAGGGTAAGGGTAAGGGTAAGGGTAAGGGTAAGGGTAAGGGTAAGGGTAAGGGTAAGGGTAAGGGTAAGGGTAAGCTTAAGGGTAAGCTTAAGGATAAAAGCAAGGGTAAGGGTAAGGGTAAGGGTAAGGGTAAGGGTAAGGGTAAGGGTAAGCTTAAGGGTAAAAGCAAGGGTAAGGGTAAGGGTAAGGGTAAGGGTAAGGGTAAGGGTAAGGGTAAGGGTAAGGGTAAGCTTAAGGGTAAGGGTAAGGGTAAGGGTAAGCTTAAGGGTAAAAGCAAGGGTAAGGGTAAGGGTAAGGGTAAGGGTAAGGGTAAAGGTAAGGGTAAGCCTAAGGGTAAAAGCAAGGGTAAGGGTAAGGGTAAGGGTAAGGGTAAGGGTAAGGGTAAGGGTAAGGGTAAGGGTAAGGGTAAGGGTAAGGGTAAGGGTAAGGGTAAGCTTAAGGGTAAAAGCAAGGGTAAGGGTAAGGGTTAGGGTAAGGGTAAGGGTAAGGGTAAGGGTAAGGGTAAGCTTAAGGGTAAAAGCAAGGGTAAGGGTAAGGGTAAGGGTAAGGGTAAGGGTAAGGGTAAGGGTAAGGGTAAGAGTAAGGGTAAGGGTAAGGGTAAGCTTAAGGGTAAAGCAAGGGTAAGGGTAAGGGTAAGGGTAAGGGTAAGGGTAAGGGTAAGGGTTAGGGTAAGGGTAAAGGTAAGGGTAAGCCTAAGGGTAAAAGCAAGGGTAAGGGTAAGGGTAAGGGTAAGGGTAAGGGTAAGGGTAAGGGTAAGGGTAAGGGTAAGGGTAAGGGTAAGGGTAAGAGTAAGGGTAAGGGTAAGGGTAAGCTTAAGGGTAAAAGCAAGGGTAAGGGTAAGGGTAAGGGTAAGGGTAAGCCTAAGGGTAAAAGCAAGGGTAAGGGTAAGGTTAAGGGTAAGGGTAAGGGTAAGCTTAAGGGTAAAAGCAAGGGTAAGGGTAAGGGTAAGGGTAAGGGTAAGGGTAAGCTTAAGGGTAAAAGCAAGGGTAAGGGTAAGGGTGAGGGTAAGGGTAAGGGTAAGGGTAAGGGTAAAGGTAAGGGTAAGCCTAAGAGTAAAAGCAAGGGTAAGGGTAAGGGTAAGGGTAAGGGTAAGGGTAAGGGTAAGGGTAAGGGTAAGGGTAAGGGTAAGCTTAAGGGTAAAAGCAAGGGTAAGGATAAGGGTAAGGGTAAGGGTAAGGGTAAGGGTAAGGGTAAGTGTAAGGGTAAGGGTAAGCTTAAGGGTAAAAGCAAGGGTAAGGGTAAGGGTAAGGGTAAGGGTAAGGGTAAGGGTAAGGGTAAGGGTAAGGGTAAGGGTAAGGGTAAGCTTAAGGGTAAAAGCAAGGGTAAGGGTTAGGGTAAGGGTAAGGGTAAGGGTAAGGGTAAGTGTAAGCTTAAGGGTAAAAGCAAGGGTAAGGGTAAGGGTAAGGGTAAGGGTAAGGGTAAGGGTAAGGGTAAGGGTAAAGGTAAGGGTAAGCCTAAGGGTAAAAGCAAGGGTAAGGGTAAGGGTAAGGGTAAGGGTAAGGGTAAGGGTAAGGGTAAGGGTAAGGGTAACGGTAAGGGTAAGGGTAAGGGTAAGGGTAAGGGTAAGCTTAAGGGTATAAGCAAGGGTAAAGGTAAGGGTAAGGGTGAGGGTAAGGGTAAGGGTAAGGGTAAGGATAAGCTTAAGGGTAAAAGCAAGGGTAAGGGTAAGGGTAAGGGTAAGGGTAAGGGTAAGGGTAAGGGTAAGGGTAAGCTTAAGAGTAAAAGCAAGGGTAAGGGTAAGGGTAAGGGTAAGGGTAAGGGTAAGGGTAAGGGTAAGGGTAAGGGTAAGGGTAAGGGTAAGGGTAAAGGTAAGGTTAAGCCTAAGGGTAAAAGCAAGGGTAAGGGTAAGGGTAAGGGTAAGGGTAAGGGTAAGGGTAAGGGTAAGGGTAAGGGTAAGCTTAAGGGTAAAAGCAAGGTTAAGGGTAAGGGTAAGGGTAAGGGTAAGCCTAAGGGTAAAAGCAAGGGTAAGGGTAAGGGTAAGGGTAAGGGTAAGGGTGCCCTTACCCTTACCCTTACCCTCACCCTTACCCTTGCTTTTACCCTTGAGCTTACCCTTACCGTTACCCTTACCCTTACCCTTACCCTTACCCTTACCCTTACCCTTACCCTTACCCTTACCCTTACCCTTACCCTTACCCTTGCTTTTACCCTAAGGCTTACCCTTACCTTTACCCTCACCCTTACCCTTACCCTTACCCTTACCCTTACCCTTACCCTTACCCTTACCCTTGCCTTTACCCTTAAGCTTACCCTTACCCTTACCCTTACCCTTACCCTTACCCTTTCCCTTACCTTTACCCTTACCCTTTCCCTTGCTTTTACCCTTAAGCTTACCCTTACCCTTACCCTTACCCTTACCCTTACCCTTACCCTTACCCTTACCCTTGCTTTTACCCTAAAGCTTACCCTTACCCTTACCCTTACCCTTACCCTTACCCTTACCCTTACCCTTACCCTTACCCTTACCCTTACCCTTACCCTTACCCTTACCCTTGCTTTTACCCTAAAGCTTACCCTTACCCTTACCCTTACCCTTACCCTTACCCTTACCCTTACCCTTACCCATACCCTTACCCTTACCCTTACCCTTACCCTTACCCTTACCCTTGCTTTTACCCTTAAGCTTACCCTTACCCTTACCCTTACCCTTACCCTTACCCTTACCCTTACCCTTACCCTTGCTTTTACCCTTAAGCTTACCCTTACCCTTACCCTTACCCTTACCCTTACCCTTACCCTTACCCTTACCCTTACCCTTACCCTTACCCTTACCCTTACCCTTACCCTTACCCTTACCCTTACCCTTACCCTTACCCTTGCTTTTACCCTTAGGCTTACCCTTACCTTTACCCTTACCCTTACCCTTACCCTCACCCTTACCCTTACCCTTACCCTTACCCTTGCTTTTACCCTTAAGCTTACCCTTACCCTTACCCTTACCCTTACCCTTACCCTTACCCTTGCTTTTACACTTAAGCTTACCCTTACCCTTACCCTTACCCTTACCTCTACCCTTGCTTTTACCCTTAGGCTTACCCTTACCCTTACCCTTACCCTTACCCTTGCTTTTACCCTTAAGCTTACCCTTACCCTTACCCTTACCCTTACCCTTACCCTTACCCTTACCCTTACCCTTACCCTTACCCTTACCCTTACCCTTACCCTTTCCCTTACCCTTACCCTTGCTTTTACCCTTAGGCTTACCCTTACCTTTACCCTTACCCTTACCCTTACCCTTACCCTTACCCTTACCCTTACCCTTACCCTTGCTTTTACCCTTAAGCTTACCCTTACCCTTACCCTTACCCTTACCCTTACCCTTACCCTTACCCTTACCCTTACCCTTACCCTTACCCTTACCCTTACCCTTACCCTTACCCTTACCCTTGCTTTTACCCTTAAGCTTACCCTTACCCTTACCCTTACCCTTACCCTTACCCTTACCCTTACCCTTACCCTCACCCTTACCCTCACCCTTGCTTTTAACCTTAAGCTTACCCTTACCCTTACCCTTACCCTTACCCTTACCCTTACCCTTGCTTTTACCCTTAAGCTTACCCTTACCCTTACCCTTACCCTTACCCTTACCCTTACCCTTACCCTTACCCTTACCCTTACCCTTGCTTTTACCCTTAGGCTTACCCTTACCCTTACCCTTACCCTTGCTTTTACCCTTAAGCTTACCCTTACCCTTACCCTTACCCTTACCCTTACCCTTACCCTTACCCTTACCCTTACCCTTACCCTTACCCTTACCCTTACCCTTACCCTTACCCTTACCCTTACCCTTACCCCTGCTTTTACCCTTAGGCTTACCCTTACCTTTACCCTTACCCTTACCCTTACCCTTACCCTTACCCTTACCCTCACCCTTACCCTTACCCTTACCCTTACCCTTACCCTTGCTTTTACCCTTAAGCTTACCCTTACCCTTACCCTTACCCTTACCCTTACCCTTACCCTTACCCTTACTTTTACCCTTAAGCTTACCCTTACCCTTACCCTTACCCTTACCCTTACCCTTACCCTTACCCTTACCCTTGCTTTTACCCTTAAGCTTACCCTTACCCTTACCCTTAAGCTTACCCTTACCCTTACCCTTACCCTTACCCTTACCCTTACCCTTACCCTTACCCTTGCTTTTACCCTTAAGCTTACCCTTACCCTTACCCTTACCCTTACCCTTACCCTTACCCTTACCCTTGCTTTTACCCTTAAGCTTACCCTTACCCTTACCCTTACCCTTACCCTTAAGCTTACCCTTACCCTTACCCTTACCCTTACCCTTACCCTTACCCTTACCCTTACCCTTACCCTTACCCTTACCCTTACCCTTGCTTTTACCCTTAAGCTTACCCTTACCCTTACCCTTACCCTTACCCTTAAGCTTACCCTTACCCTTACCCTTACCCTTACCCTTAACCTTGCTTTTACCCTTAAGCTTACCCTTACCCTTACCCTTACCCTTACCCTTAAGCTTACCCTTACCCTTACCCTTACCCTTACCCTTACCCTTACCCTTACCCTTACCCTTACCCTTACCCTTACCCTTGCTTTTACCCTTAAGCTTACCCTTACCCTTACCCTTACCCTTACCCTTAAGCTTACCCTTACCCTTACCCTTACCCTTACCCTTACCCTTACCCTCACCCTTACCCTTACCCTTACCCTTACCCTTACCCTTACCCTTACCCTTACCCTTGCTTTTACCCTTAAGCTTACCCTTACCCTTACCCTTACCCTTACCCTTACCCTTGCTTTTACCCTTGAGCTTACCCTTACCCTTACCCTTGCTTTTACCCTTAAGCTTACCCTTACCCTTACCCTTACCCTTACCCTTACCCTTACCCTTGCTTTTACCCTTAAGCCTACCCTTACCCTTACCCTTACCCTTAAGCTTACCCTTACCCTTACCCTTACCCTTACCCTTACCCTTACCCTTATCCTTACCCTTACCCTCACCCTTACCCTTACCCTTACCCTTGCTTTTACCCTTAAGCTTACCCTTACCCTTACCCTTACCCTTACCCTTAAGCTTACCCTTACCCTTACCCTTACCCTTACCCTTAACCTTACCCTTGCTTTTACCCTTAAGCTTACCCTTACCCTTACCCTTACCCTTACCCTTAAGCTTACCCTTACCCTTACCCTTACCCTGACCCTTACCCTTGCTTTTACCCTTAAGCTTACCCTTACCCTTACCCTTACCCTTACCCTTAAGCTTACCCTTACCCTTACCCTTACCCTTACCCTTACCCTTACCCTTACCCTTGCTTTTACCCTTAAGCTTACCCTTACCCTTACCCTAAGTAAGGGTAAGGGTAAGGGTAAGGGTAAGGGTAAGGGTAAGGGTAAGGGTAAGGGTAAGGGTAAGGGTAAGGGTAAGGGTAAGGGTAAGGGTAAGGGTAAGGGTAAGGGTAAGCTTAAGGGTAAAAGCAAGGGTAAGGGTAAGGGTAAGGGTAAGGGTAAGGGTAAGGGTAAGGGTAAGGGTAAGGGTAAGGGTAAGCTTAAGGGTAAGAGTAAGGGTAAGGGTAAGGGTAAGCCTAAGGGTAAAAGCAAGGGAAAGGGTAAGGGTAAGGGTAAGGGTAAGGGTAAGCTTAAGGGTAAAAGCAAGGGTAAGGTAAGGGTAAGGGTAAGGGTAAGGGTAAGGGTAAGGGTAAGGGTAAGGGTAAGGGTAAGCTTAAGGGTAAAAGCAAGGGTAAGGGTAAGGGTAAGGGTAAGGGTAAGGGTAAGGGTAAGGGTAAGGGTAAGGGTAAGGGTAAGGGTAAGGGTAAGGGTAAGCTTAAGGGTAAAAGCAAGGGTAAGGGTTAGGGTAAGGGTAAGGGTAAGGGTAAGGGTAAGGGTAAGGGTAAGCTTAAGGGTAAAATCAAGGGTAAGGGTAAGGGTAAGGGTAAGGGTAAGGGTAAGCGTAAGGGTAAGGGTAAGGGTAAGGGTAAGGGTAAGGGTAAGGGTAAAGGTAAGGGTAAGCCTAAGGGTAAAAGCAAGGGTAAGGGTGAGGGTAAGGGTAAGGGTAAGGGTAAGGGTAAGGGTAAGGGTAAGGGTAAGGGTAAGGGTAAGGGTAAGCTTAAGGGTATAAGCAAGGGTAAGGGTAAGGGTAAGGGTGAGGGTAAGGGTAAGGATAAGGGTGAGGGTAAGCTTAAGGGTAAAAGCAAGGGTAAGGGTGAGGGTAAGGGTAAGGGTAAGGGTAAGGGTAAGGGTAAGGGTAAGGGTAAGGGTAAGGGTAAAGGTAAGGTTAAGCCTAAGGGTAAAAGCAAGGGTAAGGCTAAGGGTAAGGGTAAGGGTAAGGGTAAGGGTAAGGGTAAGGGTGAGGGTAAGGGTAAGGGTAAGGGTAAGGGTAAGCTTAAGGGTAAAAGCAAGGGTAAGGGTAAGGGTAAGGGTAAGGGTAAGCCTAAGGGTAAAAGCAAGGGTAAGGGTAAGGGTAAGGGTAAGGGTAAGGGTAAGGGTAAGCTTAAGGGTAAAAGCAAGGGTAAGGGTAAGGGTAAGGGTAAGGGTAAGGGTAAGGGTAAGGGTAAGGGTAAGGGTAAGGGTAAGGGTAAGGGTAAGGGTAAGCTTAAGGGTAAAAGCAAGGGTAAGGGTAAGGGTAAGGGTAAGGGTAAGGGTAAGGGTAAGGGTAAGGGTAAGGGTAAGGGAAAAGGTAAGGGTAAGCCTAAGGGTCAAAGCAAGGGTAAGGGTAAGGGTAAGGGTAAGGGTAAGGGTAAGGGTAAGGGTAAGGGTAAGGGTAAGGGTAAGGGTAAGGGTAAGCTTAAGGGTAAAAGCAAGGGTAAGGGTAAGGGTAAGGGTAAGGGTAAGGGTAAGGGTAAGGGTAAGGGTAAGGGTAAGGGTAAGGGTAAGGGTAAGGGTAAGCTCAAGGGTAAGGGTAAGGGTAAGGGTAAGGGTAAGCCTAAGGGTAAAAGCAAGGGTAAGTGTAAGTGTAAGGGTAAGGGTAAGGGTAAGGGTAAGGGTAAGCTTAAGGGTAAAAGCAAGGGTAAGGGTAAGGGTAAGGGTAAGGGTAAGGGTAAGGGTAAGGGTAAGGGTAAGGGTAAGGGTAAGCTTAAGGGTAAAAGCAAGGGTAAGGGTGAGGGTTAGGGTAAGGGTAAGGGTAAGGGTAAGGGTAAGGCTAAAGGTAAGGGTAAGCCTAAGGGTAAAAGCAAGGGTAAGGGTAAGGGTAAGGGTAAGGGTAAGGGTAAGGGTAAGGGTAAGGGTAAGGGTAAGGGTAAGGGTAAAGGTAAGGGTAAGGGTAAGCTTAAGGGTAAAAGCAAGGGTAAGGGTAAGGGTAAGGGTAAGGGTAAGAGTAAGGGTAAGGGTAAGGGTAAGCTTAAGGGTAAAAGCAAGGGTAAGGGTAAGGGTAAGGGTAAGGGTAAGGGTAAGGGTAAGGGTAAGGGTAAGGGTAAGCTTAAGGGTAAAAGCAAGGGTAAGGGTAAGGGTAAGGGTAAGGGTAAGGGTAAGGGTAAGGGTAAGGGTAAGGGTAAGGGTAAGGGTAAGGGTAAGGATAAGCTTAAGGGTAAAAGCAAGGGTAAGGGTAAGGGTAAGGGTAAGGGTAAGGGTAAGGGTAATGGTAAGGGTAAAGGTAAGGGTAAGCCTAAGGGTAAAAGCAAGGGTAAGGGTAAGGGTAAGGGTAAGGGTAAGGGTAAGGGTAAGGTTAAGGGTAAGGGTTAGGGTAAGGGTAAGGGTAAGGGTAAGGGTAAGCTTAAGGGTAAAAGCAAGGGTAAGGGTAAGGGTAAGGGTAAGGGTAAGGGTAAGGGTAAGGGTAAGGGTAAGCTTAAGGGTAAGGGTAAGGGTAAGGGTAAGGGTAAGCTTAAGGGTAAAAGCAAGGGTAAGGGTAAGGGTAAGGGTAAGGGTAAGGGTAAGCTTAAGGGTAAAAGCAAGGGTAAGGGTAAGGGTAAGGGTAAGGGTAAGGGTAAGGGTAAGGGTAAGATTAAGGGTAAGGGTAAGGGTAAGGGTAAGGGTAAGGGTAAGGGTAAGCTTAAGAGTAAAAGCAAGGGTAAGGGTCAGGGTAAGGGTAAGTGTAAGGGTAAGGGTAAGGGTAAGGGTAAGGGTGAGCTTAAGGGTAAAAGCAAGGGTAAGGGTAAGGTTGAGGGTAAGGGTAAGGGTAAGGGTAAGGGTAAGGGTTAGCTTAAGGGTAAAAGCAAGGGTAAGGGTAAGGGTAAGGGTTAGGGTAAGGGTAACGGTAAGGGTAAGGGTAAGGGTAAGGGTAAAGGTAAGGGTAAGCCTAAGGGTAAAAGCAAGGGTAAGGGTAAGGGTAAGGGTAAGGGTAAGAGTAAGGGAAAGGGTAAGGGTAAGGGTAAGCTTAAGGGTAAAAGCAAGGGTAAGGGTAAGGGTAAGGGTAAGGGTAAGGGTAAGTCTAAGGGTAAAAGCAAGGGTAAGGGTAAGGGTAAGGGTAAGGGTAAGGGTAAGCTTAAGGGTAAAAGCAAGGGTAAGGGTAAGGGTAAGGGTAAGGGTAAGGGTAAGGGTAAGCTTAAGGGTAAAAGCAAGGGTGAGGGTAAGGGTAAGGGTAAGGGTAAGGGTAAGGGTAAGGGTAAGGGTAAGGGTAAGGGTAAGGGTAAGGGTAAGGGTAAGGGTAAGGGTAAGGGTAAGGGTAAGCTTAAGGGTAAAAGCAAGGGTAAGGGTAAGGGTAAGGGTAAGGGTAAGGGTAAGGGTAAGGGTAAGGGTAAGGGTAAGGTTAAGGGTAAGGGTAAGCTTAAGGGTAAAAGCAAGGGTAAGGGTAAGGGTAAGGGTAAGGGTAAGGGTAAAGGTAAGGGTAAGCCTAAGGGTAAAAGCAAGGGTAAGGGTAAGGGTAAGGGTAAGGGTAAGGGTTAGGGTAAGGGTAAGGGTAAGGGTAAGGGTAAGGGTAAGGGTAAGGGTAAGGGTAAGGGTAAGGGTAAGGGTAAGGGTAAGGGTAAGGGTAAGCTTAAGGGTAAAAGCAAGGGTAAGGGTAAGGGAAAGGGTAAGGGTAAGCCTAAGGGTAAAAGCAAGGGTAAGGGTAAGGGTAAGGGTAAGGGTAAGGGTAAGCTTAAGGGTAAAAGCAAGGGTAAGGGTAAGGGTAAGGGTAAGGGTAAGGGTAAGGGTAAGGGTAAGGGTAAGGGTAAGCTTAAGGGTAAAAGCAAGGGTAAGGGTAAGGGTAAGGGTAAGGGTAAGGGTAAAGGTAAGGGTAAGCCTAAGGGTAAAAGCAAGATAAAGGTAAGGGTAAGGGTAAGGGTAAGGGTTAGGGTAAGGGTAAGGGTAAGGGTAAGGGTAAGGGTAAGGGTAAGGGTGAGGGTAAGGGTAAGGGTAAGGGTAAGGGTAAGGGTAAGGGTAAGGGTAAGGGTAAGGGTAAGGGTAAGGGTAAGGGTAAGGGTAAGGGTAAGGGTAAGCTTAAGGGTAAAAGCAAGGGTAAGGGTAAGGGAAAGGGTAAGGGTAAGCCTAAGGGTAAAAGTAAGGGTAAGGGTAAGGGTAAGGGTAAGGGTAAGGGTAAGCTTAAGGGTAAAAGCAAGAGTAAGGGTAAGGGTAAGGGTAAGGGTAAGGGTAAGGGTAAGCTTAAGGGTAAAAGCAAGGGTAAGGGTAAAGGTAAGGGTAAGGGTAAGGGTAAGGGTAAGGGTAAGGGTAAGGGTAAGGGTAAGGGTAAAGGTAAGGGTAAGCCTAAGGGTAAAAGCAAGGGTAAAGGTAAGGGTAAGGGTAAGGGTAAGGGTAAGGTTAAGGGTAAGGGTAAGGGTAAGCTTAAGGGTAAAAGCAAGGGTAAGGGTAAGGGTAAGGGTAAGGGTAAGGGTAAGGGTAAGGGTAAGGGTAAGGGTAAGGGTAAGCTTAAGGGTAAGGGTAAGGGTAAGGGTAAGGGTAAGCTTAAGGGTAAAAGCAAGGGTAAGGGTTAGGGTAAGGGTAAGGGTAAGGGTAAGGGTAAGGGTAAGGGTAAGGGTAAGGGTAAGGGTAAGCTTAAGGGTAAGGGTAAGGGTAAGGGTAAGGGTAAGCTTAAGGGTAAAAGCAAGGGTAAGGGTAAGGGTAAGGGTAAGGGTAAGGGTAAGGGTAAGCTTAAGGGTAAGGGTAAGGGTAAGGGTAAGGGTAAGCTTAAGGGTAAAAGCAAGGGTAAGGGTAAGGGTGAGGGTAAGGGTAAGGGTAAGGGTAAGGGTAAGCTTAAGGGTAAGGGTAAGGGTAAGGGTAAGGGTAAGCTTAAGGGTTAAAGCAAGGGTAAGGGTAAGGGTAAGGGTAAGGGTAAGGGTAAGGGTAAGGGTAAGGGTAAGGGTAAGGGTAAGGGTAAGGGTAAGTGTAAGGGTAAGGGTAAGGGAAAGCTTAAGGGTAAGGGTAAGGGTAAGGGTGAGGGTAAGCTTAAGGGTAAAAGCAAGGGTAAGGGTAAGGGTAAGGGTAAGGGTAAGGGTAAGCTTAAGGGTAAAAGCAAGGGTAAGGGTAAGGGTAAGGGTAAGGGTAAGGGTAAGGGTAAGGGTAAGGGTAAGGGTAAGGGTAAGGGTAAGGGTAAGGGTAAGGGTAAGCTTAAGGGTAAGGGTAAGGGTAAGGGTAAGGGTAAGCTTAAGGGTAAAAGCAAGGGTAAGGGTAAGGGTAAGGGTAAGGGTAAGGGTAAAGGTAAGGGTAAGCCTAAGGGTAAAAGCAAGGATAAGGGTAAGGGTAAGGGTAAGGGTAAGGGTAAGAGTAAGGGTAAGGGTAAGGGTAAGGGTAAGGGTAAGCTTAAGGGTAAAAGCAAGGGTAAGGGTAAGGGTAAGGGTAAGGGTAAGGGTAAGGGTAAGGGTAAGGGTAAGGGTAAGGGTAAGGGTAAGCTTAAGGGTAAAAGCAAGGGTAAGGGTAAGGGTAAGGGTAAGGGTAAGCTTAAGGGTAAAAGCAAGGGTAAGGGTAAGGGTAAGGGTAAGGGTTAGGGTAAGGGTAAAGGTAAGGGTAAGCCTAAGGGTAAAAGCAAGGGTAAGGGTAAGGGTAAGGGTAAGGGTAAGGGTAAGGGTAAGGGTAAGGGTAAGGGTAAGGGTAAGGGTAAGAGTAAGGGTAAGGGTAAGGGTAAGCTTAAGGGTAAAAGCAAGGGTAAGGGTAAGGGTTAGGGTAAGGGTAAGCCTAAGGGTAAAAGCAAGGGTAAGGGTAAGGGTAAGGGTAAAGGTAAGGGTAAGCTTAAGGGTAAAAGCAAGGGTAAGGGTAAGGGTAAGGGTAAGGGTAAGGGTAAGGGTAAGGGTAAGCTTAAGGGTAAAAGCAAGGGTAAGGGTAAGGGTAAGGGTAAGGGTAAGGGTAAGGGTAAGGGTAAAGGTAAGGGTAAGCCTAAGGGTAAAAGCAAGGGTGAGGGTAAGGGTAAGGGTAAGGGTAAGGGTAAGGGTAAGGGTAAGCTTAAGGGTAAAAGCAAGGGTAAGGGTAAGGGTAAGGGTAAGGGTAGGGGTAAGGGTAAGGGTAAGCTTGAGGGTAAAAGCAAGGGTAAGGGTAAGGGTAAGGGTAAGGGTAAGGGTAAGGGTAAGGGTAAGGGTAAAGGTAAGGGTAAGGGTAAGGGTAAGGGTAAGGGTAAGGGTAAGGGTAAGCTTAAGGGTAAAAGCAAGGGTAAGGGTTAGGGTAAGGGTAAGGGTAAGGGTAAGGGTAAGGGTAAGCTTAAGGGTAAAAGCAAGGGTAAGGGTAAGGGTAAGGGTAAGGGTAAGGGTAAGGGTAAGGGTAAGGATAAGGGTAAGGGTAATGGTAAGCTTAAGGGTAAAAGCAAGGGTAGAGGTAAGGGTAAGGGTAAGGGTAATGGTAAGGGTAAGGGTAAGCTTAAGGGTAAAAGCAAGGGTAAGGGTAAGGGTAAGGGTAAGGGTAAGGGTTAGGGTAAGGGTAAAGGTAAGGGTAAGCCTAAGGGTAAAAGCAAGGGTAAGGGTAAGGGTAAGGGTAAGGGTAAGGGTAAGGGTAAGGGTAAGGGTAAGGGTAAGGGTAAGGGTAAGGGTAAAAGTAAGGGTAAGGGTAAGGGTAAGCTTAAGGGTAGAAGCAAGGGTAAGGGTAAGGGTAAGGGTAAGGGTAAGCCTAAGGGTAAAAGCAAGGGTAAGGGTAAGGGTAAGGGTAAGCTTAAGGGTAAAAGCAAGGGTAAAGGTAAGGGTAAGGGTAAGGGTAAGGGTAAGGGTAAGGGTAAGGGTAAGCTTAAGGGTAAAAGCAAGGGTAAGGGTAAGGGTAAGGGTAAGGGTAAGGGTAAGGGTAAGGGTAAGGGTAAGGGTAAGGGTAAGGGTAAGGGTAAGGGTAAAGGTAAGGATAAGCCTAAGGGTAAAAGCAAGGGTAAGGGTAAGGGTAAGGGTGAGGGTAAGGGTAAGCTTAAGGGTAAAAGCAAGGGTAAGGGTAAGGGTAAGGGTAAGGGTAAGGGTAAGGGTAAGGGTAAGGGTAAGGGTAAGGGTAAGGGTAAGGGTAAGGGTAAGCTTAAGGGTAAAAGCAAGGGTAAGGGTAAGGGTAAGGGTAAGGGTAAGGGTAAGGGTAAGGGTAAGGGTAAGGGTAAGGGTAAGGGTAAGGGTAAGGGTAAGGGTAGGGGTAAGGGTAAGGGTAAGCCTAAGGGTAAAAGCAAGGGTAAGGGTAAGGGTAAGGGTAAGGGTAAGGGTAAGGGTAAGGGTAAGGGTAAGGGTAAGGGTAAGGGTAAGGGTAAGAGTAAGGGTAAGGGTAAGGGTAAGCTTAAGGGTAAAAGCAAGGGTAAGGGTAAGGGTTAGGGTAAGGGTAAGCCTAAGGGTAAAAGCAAGGGTAAGGGTAAGGGTAAGGGTAAGGGTAAGGGTAAGCTTAAGGGTAAATGCAAGGGTAAGGGTAAGGGTAAGGGTAAGGGTAAGGGTAAGGGTAAGGGTAAGGGTAAGCTTAAGGGTAAAAGCAAGGGTAAGGGTAAGGGTAAGGGTAAGGGTAAGGGTAAGGGTAAGGGTAAAGGTAAGGGTAAGCCTAAGGGTAAAAGCAGGGGTAAGGGTAAGGGTAAGGGTAAGGGTAAGGGTAAGCTTAAGGGTAAAAGCAAGGGTAAGGGTAAGGGTAAGGGTAAGGGTAAGGGTAGGGGTAAGGGTAAGGGTAAGCTTAAGGGTAAAAGCAAGGGTAAGGGTAAGGGTAAGGGTAAGGGTAAGGGTAAGGGTAAGGGTAAAGGTAAGGGTAAGGGTAAGGGTAAGGGTAAGGGTAAGGGTAAGGGTAAGGGTAAGGGTAAGCTTAAGGGTAAAAGCAAGGGTAAGGGTTAGGGTAAGGGTAAGGGTAAGGGTAAGGGTAAGGGTAAGCTTAAGGGTAAAAGCAAGGGTAAGGGTAAAGGTAAGGGTAAGGGTAAGGGTAAGGGTAAGGGTAAGGGTAAGGGTAAGGGTAAGAGTAATGGTAAGCTTAAGGGTAAAAGCAAGGGTAAGGGTAAGGGTAAGGGTAAGGGTAAGGGTAAGGGTAAGGGTAAGGGTAAGGGTAAGCTTAAGGGTAAAAGCAAGGGTAAGGGTAAGGGAAGGGTAAGGGTAAAGGTTAGGGTAAGGGTAAAGGTAAGGGTAAGCCTAAGGGTAAAAGCAAGGGTAAGGGTAAGGGTAAGGGTAAGGGTAAGGGTAAGGGTAAGGGTAAGGGTAAGGGTAAGGGTAAGGGTAAGAGTAAGGGTAAGGGTAAGGGTAAGCTTAAGGGTAGAAGCAAGGGTAAGGGTAAGGGTAAGGGTAAGGGTAAGCCTAAGGGTAAAAGCAAGGGTAAGGGTAAGGGTAAGGGTAAGGTAAGGGTAAGCTTAAGGGTAAAAGCAAGGGTAAGGGTAAGGGTAAGGGTAAGGGTAAGGGTAAGGGTAAGGGTAAGCTTAAGAGGGTAAAAGCAAGGGTAAGGGTAAGGGTAAGGGTAAGGGTAAGGGTAAGGGTAAGGGTAAGGGTAAAGGTAAGGGTAAGCCTAAGGGTAAAAGCAAGGGTAAGGGTAAGGGTAAGGGTGAGGGTAAGGGTAAGCTTAAGGGTAAAAGCAAGGGTAAGGGTAAGGGTAAGGGTAAGAGTAAGGGTAAGGGTAAGGGTAAGGGTAAGGGTAAGGGTAAGGGTAAGGGTAAGGGTAAGCTTAAGGGTAAAAGCAAGGGTAAGGGTAAGGGTAAGGGTAAGGGTAAGGGTAAGGGTAAGGGTAAGGGTAAGGGTAAGGGTAAGGGTAAGCTAAAGGGTAAAAGCAAGGGTAAGGGTTAGGGTAAGGGTAAGGGTAAGGGTAAGGGTAAGGGTAAGGGTAAGGGTAAGCTTAAGGGTAAAAGCAAGGGTAAGGGTAAGGGTAAGGGTAAGGGTAAGGGTAAGGGTAAGGGTAAGGGTAAGGGTAAGGGTAAGGGTAAGGGTAAGGGTAAAGGTAAGGGTAAGCCTAAGGGTAAAAGCAAGGGTAAGGGTAAGGGTAAGGGTAAGGGTAAGGGTAAGGGTAAGGGTAAGGGTAAGGGTAAGGGTAAGGGTAAGGGTAAGCTTAAGGGTATAAGCAAGGGTAAGGGTAAGGGTAAGGGTGAGGTTAAGGGTAAGGGTAAGGGTAAGGGTAAGGGTAAGGGTAAGCTTAAGGGTAAAAGCAAGGGTAAGGGTAAGGGTAAGGGTAAGGGTAAGGGTAAGGGTAAGGGTAAGCTTAAGGGTAAAAGCAAGGGTAAGGGTAAGGGTAAGGGTTAAGGGTAAGGGTAAGGGTAAGGGTAAGGGTAAGGGTAAGGGTAATGGTAAAGGTAAGGGTAAGCCTAAGGGTAAAAGCAAGGGTAAGGGTAAGGGAAAGGGTAAGGGTAAGGGTAAGGGTAAGGGTAAGGGTAAGGGTAAGGGTAAGTGTAAGGGTAAGCTTAGGGGTAAAAGCAAGGGTAAGGGTAAGGGTAAGGGTAAGGGTAAGCCTAAGGGTAAAAGCAAGGGTAAGGGTAAGGGTAAGGGTAAGGGTAAGGGTAAGCTTAAGGGTAAAAGCAAGGGTAAGGGTAAGGGTAAGGGTAAGGGTAAGGGTAAGGGTAAGGGTAAGGGTAAGCTTAAGGGTAAAAGCAAGGGTAAGGGTAAGGGTAAGGGTAAGGGTAAGGGTAAGGGTAAGGGTAAGGGTAAGGGTAAGGTAAGGGTAAGCCTAAGGGTAAAAGCAAGGGTAAGGGTTATGGTAAGGGTAAGGGTAAGGGTAAGGGTAAGGGTAAGGCTAAGGGTAAGGGTAAGGGTAAGGGTAAGGGTAAGGGTAAGCTTAAGGGTAAAAGCAAGGGTAAGGGTAAGGGTAAGGGTAAGGGTAAGGGTAAGGGTAAGGGTAAGGGTAAGCTAAAGGGTAAAAGCAAGGGTAAGGGTAAGGGTAAGGGTAAGGGTAAGGGTAAGCTTAAGGGTAAAAGCAAGGGTAAGGGTAAGGGTAAGGGTAAGGGTAAGCTTAAGGGTAAAAGCAAGGGTAAGGGTAAGGGTAAGGGTAAGGGTAAGGGTAAGGGTAAGGGTAAAGGTAAGGGTAAGCCTAAGGGTAAAAGCAAGGGTAAGGGTAAGGGTAAGGGTAAGGGTAAGGGTAAGGGTAAGGGTAAGGGTAAGGGTAAGGGTAAGGGTAAGGGTAAGCTTTAGGGTAAAAGCAAGGGTGAGGGTAAGGGTAAGGGTAAGGGTAAGGGTAAGGGTAAGGGTAAGGGTAAGGGTAAGGGTAAGGGTAAGGGTAAGGGTAAGGTTAAGGGTAAGGGTAAGGGTAAGCCTAAGGGTAAAAGCAAGCGTAAGGGTAAGGGTAAGGGTAAGGGTAAGGGTAAGCTTAACGGTAAAAGCAAGGGTAAGGGTAAGGGTAAGGGTAAGGGTAAGGGTAAGGGTAAGGGTAAGCTTAAGGGTAAAAGCAAGGGTAAGGGTAAGGGTAAGGGTAAGGGTAAGGGTAAGGGTAAGGGTAAAGGTAAGGGTAAGCCTAAGGGTAAAAGCAAGGGTATGGGTAAGGGTAAGGGTAAGGGTAAGGGTAAGGGTAAGGGTAAGGGTAAGGGTAAGCTTAAGCGAAAAAGCAAGGGTAAGGGTAAGGGTAAGGGTAAGGGTAAGGGTAAGGGTAAGGGTAAGGGTAAGGGTAAGCTTAAGGGTAAAAGCAAGGGTAAGGGTAAGGGTAAGTGTAAGGGTAAGGGTAAGGGTAAGGGTAAGGGTAAGGGTAAGGGTAAGGGTAAGGGTAAGGGTAAGGGTAAGGGTAAGCTTAAGGGTAAAAGCAAGGGTAAGGGTAAGGGTAAGGGTAAGGGTAAGGGTAAGGGTAAGGGTAAGGGTGAGGGTAAGGGTAAGGGTAAGGGTAAGGATAAGCTTAAGGGTGAAAGCAAGGGTAAGGGTAAGGGTAAGGGTAAGGGTAAGGGTAAGGGTAAGGGTAAGCCTAAGGGTAAGAGCAAGGGTAAGGGTAAGGGTAAAAGCAAGGGTAAGGGTAAGGGTAAGGTTAAGGGTAAGGGTAAGGGTAAGGGTAAGGGTAAGGGTAAGGGTAAGGGTAAGGGTAAAAGCAAGGGTAAGGGTAAGGGTAGGGGTAAGGGTAAGTGTAAGCTTAAGGGTAAAAGCAAGGGTAAGGGTGAGGGTAAGGGTACCCTTGCTTTTACCCTTAAGCTTACCCTTACCCTTACCCTTACCCTTACCCTTACCCTTGCTTTTACCCTTAGGCTTACCCTTACCCTTACCCTTACCCTTACCCTTGCTTCTACCCTTAAGCTTACCCTTACCCTTACCCTTACTCTTACCCTTACCCTTACCCTTACCCTTACCCTTACCCTTACCCTTACCCTTACCCTTACCCTTACCCTTACCCTTGCTTTTACCCTTAGGCTTACCCTTACCTTTACCCTTACCCTAACCTTTACCCTTACCCTTACCCTTACCCTTACCCTTACCCTTGCTTTTACCCTTAAGCTTACCCTTACCCTTACCCTTACCCTTACCCTTACCCTTACCCTTACCCTTACCCTTACCCTTGCTTTTACCCTTAAGCTTACCATTACTCTTACCCTTACCCTTACCCTTACCCTTACCCTTACCCTTACCCTTACCTTTACCCTTACCCTTGCTTTTACCCTTAAGCTTACCCTTACCCTTACCCTTACCCTTACCCTTACCCTAACCCTTACCCTTGCTTTTACCCTTAAGCTTACCCTTACCCTTACCCTTACCCTTACCCTTACCTTTACCCTTACCCTTACCCTTACCCTTACCCTTACCCTTACCCTTGCTTTTACCCTTAAGCTTACCCTTACCCTTACCCCTACCCTTACCCTTACCCTTACCCTTACCCTTACCCTTGCTTTTACCCTTAAGCTTACCCTTACCCTTACCCTTACCCTTACCCTTACCCCTGCTTTTACCCTTAGGCTTACCCTTACCTTTACCCTTACCCTTACCCTTACCCTTACCCTTACCCTTACCCTTACCCTTGCTTTTACCCTTAAGCTTACCCTTACCCTTACCCTTACCCTTACCCTTACCCTTACCCTTACCCTTACCCTTGCATTTACCCTTAAGCTTACCCTTACCCTTACCCTTACCCTTACCCTTACCCTTGCTTTTACCCTTAGGCTTACCCTTACCCTAACCCTTACCCTTACCCTTGCTTTTACCCTTAAGCTTACACTTACCCTTACCCTTACTCTTACCCTTACCCTTACCCTTACCCTTACCCTTACCCTTACCCTTACCCTTACCCTTACCCTTACCCTTGCTTTTACCCTTAGGCTTACCCTTACCCTTACCCCTACCCTTACCCTTACCCTTACCCTTACCCTTACCCTTACCCTTACCCTTACCCTTACCCTTACCCTTACCCTTACCCTTACCCTTACCCTTGCTTTTACCCTTAAGCTTACCCTTACCCTTACCCTTACCCTTACCCTTACCCTTACCCTTACCCTTACCCTTACCCCTTACCCTTACCCTTACCCTTACCCTTGCTTTTACCCTTAAGCTTACCCTTACCCTCACCCTTACCCTTACCCTTACCCTTGCTTTTACCCTTAGGCTTATCCTTACCTTTACCCTTACCCTTACCCTTACCCTTACCCTTACCCTTACCCTTACCCTTACCCTTACCCTTACCCTTGCTTTTACCCTTAAGCTTACCCTTACCCTTACCCTTACCCTTACCCTTACCCTTGCTTTTACCCTTAAGCTTACCCTTACCCTTACCCTTACCCTTGCTTTTACCCTTAGGCTTACCCTTACCCTTACCCTTACCCTTACCCTTGCTTCTACCCTTAAGCTTACCCTTACCCTTACCCTTACTCTTACCCTTACCCTTACCCTTACCCTTACCCTTACCCTTACCCTTACCCTTACCCTTACCCTTACCCTTACCCTTACCCTTACCCTTGCTTTTACCCTTAGGCTTACCCTTACCTTTACCCTTACCCTAACCCTTACCCTTACCCTTACCCTTACCCTTACCCTTGCTTTTACCCTTAAGCTTACCCTTACCCTTACCCTTACCCTTACCCTTACCCTTACCCTTACCCTTGCTTTTACCCTTAAGCTTACCATTACCCTTACCCTTATCCTTACCCTTACCCTTACCCTTACCCTTACCCTTACCCTTACCCTTGCTTTTACCCTTAAGCTTACCCTTACCCTTACCCTTACCCTTACCCTTACCCTAACCCTTACCCTTGCTTTTACCCTTAAGCTTACCCTTACCCTTACCCTTACCCTTACCCTTACCTTTACCCTTACCCTTACCCTTACCCTTACCCTTACCCTTACCCTTACCCTTACCCTTGCTTTTACCCTTAAGCTTACCCTTACCCTTACCCCTACCCTTACCCTTACCCTTACCCTTACCCTTGCTTTTACCCTTAAGCTTACCCTTACCCTTACCCTTACCCTTACCCTTACCCTTACCCTTACCCTTGCTTTTACCCTTAGGCTTACCCTTACCTTTACCCTTACCCTTTCCCTTACCCTTACCCTTACCCTTACCCTTACCCTTGCTTTTACCCTTAAGCTTACCCTTACCCTTACCCTTACCCTTACCCTTACCCTTACCCTTACCCTTGCTTTTACCCTTAAGCTTACCCTTACCTTTACCCTTACCCTTACCCTTACCCTTGCTTTTACCCTTAGGCTTACCCTTACCCTAACCCTTACCCTTACCCTTGCTTTTACCCTTAAGCTTACCCTTACCCTTACCCTTACTCTTACCCTTACCCTTACCCTTACCCTTACCCTTACCCTTACCCTTACCCTTACCCTTACCCTTACCCTTACCCTTGCTTTTACCCTTAGGCTTACCCTTACCTTTACCCTTACCCTAACCCTTACCCTTACCCTTACCCTTACCCTTGCTTTTACCCTTAAGCTTACCCTTACCCTTACCCTTACCCTTACCCTTGCTTTACCCTTAAGCTTACCCTTACCCTTACCCTTACCCTTACCCTTACCCTTACCCTTACCCTTACCCTTACCCTTACCCTTACCCTTACCCTTGCTTTTACCCTTAAGCTTACCCTTACCCTTACCCTTACCCTTACCCTTACTCTTACCCTTACCCTTACCCTTACCCTTACCCTTATCCTTGCTTTTACCCTTAGGCTTACCCTTACCTTTACCCTTACCCTTACCCTTACCCTTACCCTTACCCTTGCTTTTACCCTTAAGCTTACCCTTACCCTTACCCTTACCCTTACCCTTAAGCTTACCCTTACCCTTACCCTTACCCTTACCCTTACCCTTACCCTTACCCTTACCCTTACCCTTACCCTTACCCTTACCCTTACCCTTACCCTTACCCTTACCCTTGCTTTTACCCTTAAGCTTACCCTTACCCTTACCCTTACCCTTACCCTTACCCTTGCTTTTACCCTTAAGCTTACCCTCACCCTTACCCTTACCCTTACCCTTAAGCTTTCCCTTACCCTTACCCTTACACTTACCCTTACCCTTACCCTTACCCTTACCCTTACCCTTACCCTTACCCTTACCCTTACCCTTACCCTTACCCTTACCCTTGCTTTAACCCTTAAGCTTACCCTTACCCCTTACCCTTACCCTTACCCTTAAGCTTACCCTTACCCTTACACTTACCCTTACCCTCACCCTTACCCTTACCCTTGCTTTTACCCTTAAGCTTACCCTTACCCTTACCCTTACCCTTAAGCTTACCCTTACCCTTACCCTTACCCTTACCCTTACCCTTACCCTTGCTTTTACCCTTAAGCTTACCCTTACCCTTACCCTTACCCTTACCCTTAAGCTTACCCTTACCCTTACCCTTACCCTTACCCTTACCCTTACCCTTACCCTTACCCTTACCCTAACCCTTACCCTTGCTTTTACCCTTAAGCTTACCCTTACCCTTACCCTTACCCTTACCCTTAAGCTTACCCTTACCCTTACCCTTACCCTTACCCTTACCCTTACCCTTACCCTTACCCTTACCCTTACCCTTGCTTTTACCCTTAAGCTTACCCTTACCCTTACCCTTAACCTTACCCTTACCCTTACCCTTACCCTCACCTTTACCCTTGCTTTTACCCTTAGGCTTACCCTTACCTTTACCCTTACCCTTACCCTTACCCTTACCTTACCCTTACCCTTACCCTTACCCTTACCCTTACCTTTACCCTTACCCTTGCTTTTACCCTTAAGCTTACCCTTACCCTTACCCTTACCCTTACCCTTACCCTTACTCTTGCTTTTACCCTTAAGCTTACCCTTACCCTTACCCTTACCCTTACCCTTACCCTTACTTTTACCCTTAGGCTTACCCTTACCCTTTCCCTTACCCTTACCCTTGCTTTTACCCTTAAGCTTACCCTTACCCTTACCCTTACCCTTACCCTTACCCTTACCCTTACCCTTACCCTTACCCTTACCCTTACCCTTACCCTTACCCTTACCCTTACCCTTACCCTTACCCTTACCCTTACCCTTACCCTTACCCTTACCCTAACCCTTACCCTTACCCTTACCCTTACCTTTATCTTGCTTTTACCCTTAGGCTTACCCTTACCTTTACCCTTACCCTTACCCTTACCCTTACCCTTACCCTTGCTTTTACCCTTAAGCTTACCCTTACCCTTACCCTTACCCTTACCCTTACCCTTACCCTTACCCTTACCCTTACCCTTACCCTTACCCTTGCTTTTACCCTTAAGCTTACCCTTACCCTTACCCTTACCCTTACCCTTACCCTTGCTTTTACCCTTAGGCTTACCCTTACCCTTTCCCTTACCCTTACCCTTGCTTTTACCCTTAAGCTTACCCTTACCCTTACCCTTACCCTTACCCTTACCCTTACCCTTACCCTTACCCTTACCCTTACCCTTACCCTTACCCTTACCCTAACCCTTACCCTTACCCTTACCCTTACCCTTACCCTTGCTTTTACCCTTAGGCTTACCCTTACCTTTACCCTTACCCTTACCCTTACCCTTACCCTTACCCTTGCTTTTACCCTTAAGCTTACCCTTACCCTTAACCTTACCCTTACCCTTACCCTTACCCTTACCCTTACCCTTACCCTTACCCTTACCCTTACCCTTGCTTTTACCCTTAAGCTTACCCTTACCCTTACCCTTACCCTTACCCTTACCCTTACCCTTACCCTTACCCTTACCCTTACCCTTACCCTTACCCTTACCCTTACCCTTACCCTCACCCTTGCTTTTACCCTTAAGCTTACCCTTACCCTTACCCTTACCCTTACCCTTACCCTTACCCTTGCTTTTACCCTTAAGCTTACCCTTACCCTTACCCTTACCCTTACCCTTACCCTTGCTTTTACCCTTAGGCTTACCCTTACCCTTACCCTTACCCTTACCCTTACCCTTACCCTTGCTTTTACCCTTAAGCTTACCCTTACCCTTACCCTTACCCTTACTCTTACCCTTACCCTTACCCTAACCCTTACCCTTGCTTTTACCCTTAGGCTTACCCTTACCTTTACCCTTACCCTTACCCTTACCCTTACCGTTACCCTTACCCTAACCCTTACCCTTACCCTTACCCTTGCTTTTACCCTTAAGCTAACCCTTACCCTTACCCTTACCCTTACCCTTACCCTTAACCTTACCCTTACCCTTGCTTTTACCCTTAAGCTCACCCTTACCCTTACCCTTACCCTTACCCTTACACTTACCCTTACCCTGACCCTTACCCTTGCTTTTACTCTTAAGCTTACCCTTACCCTTACCCTTACCCTTACCCTTACCCTTACCCTTAAGCTTACCCTTACCCTTACCCTTACCCTTACCCTTACCCTTACCCTTACCCTTGCTTTTACCCTTAAGCTTACCCTTACCCTTACCCTTACCCTTACCCTTACCCTTGCTTTTACCCTTAAGCTTACCCTTACCCTTACCCTTACCCTTACCCTTAAGCTTACCCTTACCCTTACCCTTACCCTTACCCTTACCCTTACCCTTACCCTTGCTTTTACCCTTAAGCTTACCCTTACCCTTACCCTTACCCTTACCCTAACCCTTACCCTTAACCTTACCCTTACCCCTTACCCTTACCCTTACCCTTACCCTTACCCTTGCTTTTACCCTTAGGCTTACCCTTACCTTTACCCTTACCATTACCCTTACCCTTACCCTTACCCTTACCCTTACCCTTACCCTTGCTTTTACCCTTAAGCTTATCCTTACCCTTACCCTTACCCTTACCCTTACCCTTACCCTTACCCTTACCCTTACCCTTACCCTTACCCTTACCCTTACCCTTGCTTTTACCCTTAAGCTTACCCTTACCCTTACCCTTACCCTTACCCTTACCCTTACCCTTACCCTTACCCTTACCCTTGCTTTTACCCTTAAGCTTACCCTTACCCTTACCCTTACTCTTACCCTTACCCTTACCCTTACCCTTACCCTTACCCTTGCTTTTACCCTTAAGCTTACCCTTACCCTTACCTTTACCCTTACCCTTACCCTTACCCTTACCCTTACCCTTACCCTTACCCTTACCCTTACCCTTACCCTTACCCTTGCTTTTACCCTTAGGCTTACCCTTACCTTTAGCCTTACCCTTACCCTTACCCTTACCCTTACCCTTACCCTCACCCTTACCCTTGCTTTTACCCTTAAGCTTACCCTTACCCTTACCCTTACCCTTACCCTTACCCTTACCCTTACCCTTACCCTTACCCTTGCTTTTACCCTTAAGCTTACCCTTACCCTTACCCTTACCCTTACCCTTACACTTACACTTACCCTTGCTTTTACCCTTAGGCTTACCCTTACCCTTACCCTTACCCTTACCCTTGAGCTTACCCTTACCCTTACCCTTACCCTTACCCTTACCCTTACCCTTACCCTTACCCTTACCCTTACCCTTACCCTTACCCTTACCCTTGCTTTTACCCTTAAGCTTACCCTTACCCTTACCCTTACCCTTACCCTTACCCTTACCCTTACCCTTACCCTTACCCTTACCCTTACCCTTACCCTTACCCTTGCTTTGACCCTTAGGCTTACCCTTACCTTTTCCCTTACCCTTACCCTTACCCTTACCCTTACCCTTACCCTTACCCTTACCCTTACCCTTACCCTTACCCTTACCCTTGCTTTTACCCTTAAGCTTACCCTTACCCTTACCCTTACCCTTACCCTTACCCTTACCCTTACCCTTACCCTTACCCTTACCCTTACCCTTACCCTTACCCTTACCCTTGCTTTTACCCTTAAGCTTACCCTTACCCTTACCCTTACCCTTACCCTTACCCTTACCCTTGCTTTTACCCTTAGGCTTACCCTTACCCTTACCCTTACCCTTACCCTTGCTTTTACCCTTAAGCTTACCCTTACCCTTACCCTTACCCTTACCCTTACCCTTACCCTTACCCTTACCCTTACCCTTACCCTTACCCTTACCCTTACCCTTACCCTTGCTTTTACCCTTAGGCTTAACCTTACCTTTACCCTTACCCTTACCCTTACCCTTACCCTTACCCTTACCCTTACCCTTACCCTTACCCTTACCCTTACCCTCACCCTTACCCTTGCTTTTACCCTTAAGCTTACCCTTACCCTTACCCTTACCCTTACCCTTACCCTTACCCTTACCCTTACCCTTACCCTTGCTTTTACCCTTAAGCTTACCCTCACCCTTATCCTTACCCTTACCCTCACCCTTACCCTTACCCTTACCCTTGCTTATACCCTTAAGCTTACCCTTACCCTTACCCTTACCCTTACCCTTACCCTTACCCTCACCCTTACCCTTACCCTTACCCTCACCCTTACCCTTGCTTTTACCCTTAGGCTTACCCTTACCTTTACCCTTACCCTTACCCTTACCCTTACCCTTACCCTTACCCTTACGCTTACCCTTACCCTTACCCTTACCCTTACCCTTACCCTTGATTTTACCCTTAAGCTTACCCTTACCCTTACCCTTACCCTTACCCTTACCCTCACCCTAACCCTTACCCTTGCTTTTACCCTTAAGCTTACCCTTACCCTTACCCTTACCCTTACCCTTACCCTTACCCTTACCCTTACCCTTACCCTTACCCTTACCCTTGCTTTTACCCTTAAGCTTACCCTTACCCTTACCCTTACCCTTACCCTTACCCTTACCCTTACCCTTACCTTACCCTTGCTTTTACCCTTAAGCTTACCCTTACCCTTACCCTTACCCTTACCCTTTCCCTTGCTTTTACCCTTAGGCTTACCCTTACCCTTACCCTTACTCTTACCCTTAAGCTTACCCTTACCCTTACCCTTACCCTTACCCTTACCCTTACCCTTACCCTTACCCTTACCCTTACCCTTGCTTTTACCCTTAAGCTTACCCTTACCCTTACCCTTACCCTTACCCTTACCCTTACCCTTACCCTTACCCTTACCCTTACCCTTACCCTTACCCTTACCCTTACCCTTACCCTTACCCTTACCCTTACCCTTACCCTTACTTAGGGTAAGGGTAAGGGTAAGCTTAAGGGTAAAAGCAAGGGTAAGGGTAAGGGTAAGGGTAAGGGTAAGGGTAAGGGTAAGGGTAAGCTTAAGGGTAAGGGTAAGGGTAAGGGTAAGGGTAAGCTTAAGGGTAAAAGCAAGGGTAAGGGTCAGGGTAAGGGTAAGGGTAAGGGTAAGCTTAAGGGTAAGGGTAAGGGTAAGGGTAAGGGTAAGCTTAAGGGTAAAAGCAAGGGTAAGGTTAAGGGTAAGGGTAAGGGTAAGGGTAAGGGTAAGCTTAAGGGTAAGGGTAAGGGTAAGGGTAAGCTTAAGGGTAAAAGCAAGGGTAAGGGTAAGGGTAAGGGTAAGGGTAAGGGTAAGGATAAGGGTAAGGGTAAGGGTAAGGGTAAGGGTAAGGGTAAGGGTAAGGGTAAGCTTAAGGGTAAGGGTAAGGGTAAGGGTAAGCTTAAGGGTAAAAGCAAGGGTAAGGGTAAGGGTAAGGGTAAGGGTAAGGGTAAGGGTAAGCTTAAGGGTAAAAGCAAGGGTAAGGGTAAGGGTAAGCTCAAGGGTAAAAGCAAGGGTAAGGGTAAGGGTAAGGGTAAGGGTAAGGGTAAGCTTAAGGGTAAAAGCAAGGGTAAGGGTAAGGGTAAGGGTAAGGGTAAGGGTAAGGGTAAGGGTAAGGGTAAGG